>JAVSBV010162596.1:0-14407 GCA_033117975.1 Parotocinclus spilosoma | reverse complement strand
TTTGAATTAGGCATCGTCATGAGTGAACACACTGAAAACAAACAAAAAAATCCTGTATTTCTTGTTTTTAACTAAGTTTGACATGTTAAAATGCTATCTCATAATACTGCATTTTATTTAAGGCTTATATGTTAGGATAATCCAAACTGTATATGTAATTTTGTGCTGCAGAGTATTTGTAAAGGCTATAATCACTGTGACTGATCCACTCTTGTTTGGAAAACCGATCTCTCTTACTGTTGAACCAAGTAAGTAATCATTTTCTTTCTTTGTATTTTAAATTTGATCTAAGTAAATAACAGATTGCTATTTTTAAATGTTCATTCTGATCTTTGCTTGATTTTGTGATTGTAATATTCATTAGAGGACAAGTTGGGGTAGAAAGAAACCCGTCATGTCTTTAGATGAGAGTTGAAAACTATTTATTAAACTTTAACTAAGTGCAGGCTAAATTTGTAAAATGTGTAATTTAAGGTAAGTGCTTCTGTATGCATGTCGTGTTTATTAAGTGAATCACAAAATATTAGTAATCATTACTTAAAAGCAGAATACAGACGGATTTAACATTATGCAATTACTTTTAATAACATAACATTTAAAAACAATTTGGAAAGATTTATCTAATGTTTGTTAATGCAGAATTAATATAAATTTAATGTGTGAAAATAAATTACTAGCGATGTCTAGATATTTATGTTCTTTATAAACTGAAACAAAATTGTGTTAGTAGTGGGAACCTGCATTTAGTTTAATATCTGAAATGTGGGTATGTTTATAAAGGTTCTTAAATGAAACCAAACTAAAGTGCAAGTAGTTCATATTAGGCACTATTTAACAGGAAAATAATTACTAGTTTTGTTTTTTAAATTGCTATGTTCTTTAACTAAAATTATGAGATAAAATTATGTTTCCAGTGGGAAACTGCAATTAACTTAAATATTAAATTAAATTAAATATCTGAAATGTTAGTATAAATTAAATCAAGCAGAACTAAAGTGTAAATACTTAATATTAGGCATGTGTTTGCTATTTAAACTATATGTAAACTGTACATACACCAGAGTGCCTTGTAACACCTTGGAACATTATTCCACTCCTTTAACAAATTGCTTTTGAAATAAATAAGGCTGCCATTTGGAATAATGTTTTAAGGGTCATTGCATTTTCCTTTCCCTTTTCAAGCTTCCAATATTCCAGAATGAATATTATATCACCAACACATAGTCCTAAAATTATTAAACAGCAAATTTATGAACGCCAGGCTTACTGCAACATTTAAACATCACTGAATATACTTACATGAACACTTATCCAAAGGTCTGCAGTGAATCATGCGAAATAGTCCTTCACCCATTAAAAAAGTATAATATTTTATACTATTTAATATTGAAAAAAATATTTTTAAGGAAAGGTCCAACATATTGGTAGAAAAATAAGTATTTGATACACTGCCGATTTAGCATGTTTTTCCTCCTACAAAGAATAAAGAGTTCTGTGATTTTTATCGTAGGTACACTTCAACTATAAGAGACAAAACAATCTAGAAAATCATATTGTATGATTTTAAATAATTAATTTGAATTTAATTTTATTGCATAAAATTCGTATTTGATCACCTACAAACCAGCAAGAATTCTGGCTCGAACAGACCTGTTAGTTTTTCTTTAAGAAACCCGCTTATTCCGCACTCATTACCTGTATTAATTACACCTGTTTGAACTTACTGTATAAAAGACACCTGTCCACACATTCAGTCAATCACACTCTTAACCTCTCCACCATGTCCAAAACCAAAGAGCTGCCTTAAGGACACCAGGGACAAAATTGTAGACCTTTCACAAGGCTCGGACGAGCTACAGGACAATAGGTAAGCAGTTCGGTAAGAAGGCAACAACTGTTGGTGCAATTAAAAAACTGAGCTGGGACCACAGTCTCAAAGATGACCGTTAGTAACACACTACGCTGTCATGGATTAAAATCCTGCAGGGCACACAAGCTCTCCCTACACACATCAGCACATGTTCAGGCCCATTTGAAGTTCTCCAGTGACCATTTGGATGTCCCATCGGAGGCATTGGAGAAGGTCATGTGGTCAGATTAAACCAAAATAAAGTTTTTTGGTCTCCACTTGCTGTGTTTGGGGGAAGAAGAAGGATGAGAACACTGTTCAAACCGGGAAGCATGGAGGGGGAAACATCATACTTTGGAATTTTTTTTCTGTAAAGGGGACAAAGCGACTGCACCTTATTAACAGGAGGATGGATGGGGTCATGTGGGGGCGTGAGATTTTGGCCATCAACCTCCTTCCCTCACAGTTAGAGCATTGAACATGAGTCATGGGTCGTTTTTCAGCATGGCAATGACCCAAAACACACAGCCAGGGCAACTAAGAAGTGGCTCCATATGAAAAAAAATTCACTACCCTAAGTCTCCAGACCGGAACCCAGAAGAAAATCTTTGGAGGGAGCTGAAACTTAATGTTGCCCACTGACAGCATAGAGGTGTGGGCCAAAATCATGGTCAAGAACTACAGAAAATATACAAACAAAGTTCTGTTTTTCTATTGTATCAAATATTTATATTTTGCAATAAAATGGTAGTTAATGATGTTAAAAATATACTGTCACTTAGTTACCTACCTACAAAAAATGACAGATCTTTCAATATTTTTTTATGTAGGAAAACTTGCTAAATCGGCAATGCATCAAATACTTATTTTCGCTACTATATATTCAAGATGGTTATGACAGCATTACAACAAAGATTAGAGCTGTTCCAGAGACAAAGACTAACATTAATCCTTATTAGTCTCTTTATTTTAACATGAGCTTTGGGTTTCAGGTGAAATCCAACAGGACGTGTCATGTAAACCATTAAATATAGAGATTTAAATTTTGTTTTAGTGCTTAAAATTTAAGTTTGTTCACAATCTAAACCTGTCTATCAGTTCTCTTAGTTATATATAATAAGCTTTTCGGCATTTATATGTGGTGTTATTTTAAGTACGTAGACGCGTTCTTACCAAACTAAAATAGTTTTGATTTGACTAGCTATTTAGAAATAGGGAAGTATGAGCAACCTAAAATACTGAACTTGGTCCCCATCTAGGTAATTAGGTGAACTTTAAAGATTAAATGAAGAATATTATTTAGAAGATTAAATTTCATAATGCATGTGTAATCCAGTGTATTTAGAAAAAAAAACTACTTTAATCATATACGGAAAAATAGCCACTTCAACAGCTGTGACCAGTAGTCTAGTAATGACTATGATGTACTTTATATTTATGCACTTAACAAAAGTTATAATAAACAATAATATAGGGGAATATCCTATGTACCCCTATAGTGAACAAGCATTCTATAAAAATAAGCAAACATGTAGAGAAAAACTAATTTATTCCCAGTAACACAAAACTAGTCACAAAAAAGAAATTATAGACAAATTTAATGGCAACAGCTGTGTATATTGTATATTCTTGTATATTTTTGGACATTTTAAGTTCTCACAAGCCACTCAAAAATAAATTCAACTCTGCTGGTTGAATTTGAACTGAGAGCCACCTGTGTTATCAGTTATCAGTGAAAACACGCAAAACACTTAGCAAGTTTGGTTAAAAAAAATAATATAGCATATTATTTTGCAAAGTAAACTTATCTTTAAAAAGAAAAAACATTTCTTTAAGTAATAATTAAATGGATGCAGCCCAAACTCCTTTAAACTTTACATTTCATCCTCATTCATGATTCCAGTAACTTCCAGTTATATGCATAAGTTAGCTACTTCTCAGATTTTTTTCACTTTGTTTTTGTTTGAGAAATGTACCTCTGAACAGCATATGACATGTAGACTTTTTAATGTCTGTACTGTGGACTCAACTAGTCGCCAATGAATGGTCAATGATTTTATTATTATCTTTAGTTACCTGTATTTTATATGTTTTAAGCAACTGGTACATATTCATAGATGTGTTCTTTCTAACAAATTATTTAAAAATGCATTATCCATGACTTAACTGATAATTAATGTACATTTCTTCCCTCTAGAGGATGTCCCTAAATCTCTGCCAACTCTGTCAATATTAGTTCCTCCTAAGGGCACAAGTGGTCCTGAAATTTGTTTGGCTGCAGGATTTTCTCCCAAAGAAGGGGAACTAACTCTGACACTGGACAATAATAACGAGAATGTTAACAGTGTTGATAAAGCACAGTTGTCAACCCAAAGTAAAACCTACTACTATGCTGCATCTGCCAGTGGCAGCATAGAGAAGTGTGGGATGAATGGCAAAAGCATCAATAAAAACACAAAGTGTGAGTTTCTGTTGTTATACCATAGTTATTTTCAAAAAATCTAAATATATTTGCTGTAATTATGGGTTAAATCTTAATGAGTTCAAACATTTTTATTTTTTAGTAAGTCCAACTGAGGACTGCAAAACAGAAGAAGAAGAATCCAAGACTGATGGTGAAGAAAATAATGACACGAATAATAAGGTTCCTGGTAAGTATTTACTAGTACAGCTAAAATGATTGATTGTTGACTGTAGGACAAAATATTTCTAGTAAGACACTTTGTTGTTGCAGGTAATGTTGTTAATCCTAAGGGAAACATGATGTCCGCCATTGTGACCGGCCTCAGACTTCTTTTGGCCAAAGCAGTTGCATTAAATGTATTGATGACAATTAAAACATTTCTTGTCTGAACAAAGAAGTTTTTGGAAGACTAACATTCTAGTTTTGCTTAATCCTAGACTACTCCATGCATTTAACTTTGCCATCTTCTTGTTGTTCTTTAGCTTTATTGTAAAAAAAGGCAAATTACAAAATGTAAGCAAACATGCAAACAAATAGGAGCTGCAGATTCTTTTGTCATTTGTTCGCACAAATTCATATGCATTTGCTTGAATTGTGATTATAAAGATTAGTTTTGTTTTTCTATTCTACTTTACATTTACAACTTTTTTGTCAGCACAAATACAATCGATTTTTGCAGTTGTATGTTATGCTTTTTCTTTGTTAACATGATTTACTGAAACAATAAAATATGTCCTGCTGAAAGAGGAATGTTTTGAGTTGGTGTGTTAACCACAGTTTTAACAGCAAGCCGCTGTGCAAGACAGAGTTTAAACCTCAATTTCAGATAACAATCTATTGCACAGCTCAGTTTCTCAGAAACATAATTATCCACAGTTATTGAGTAAGCATACTATCTTACAAGAATCACACATCATTTCATGTAACTATTATTTAATGTACTTTTGAATTACTTGAAATCAATTCCCTTGTTAGTCCTTAAGCATCTCATGTTAAAATCACATTATTTTTTAGATTAGAAAATGATCTGAATATTGACTAGGCCAGTCCAAAACCTTCCAACTCTTTTCCCTGATGAACCCCCTTTTGATGAAACACTTTTGGCAGTGTGTTTAGGGCCATTGACTTATAATAAAGGATCTTCCAATCTGTTTGGTTGCATCTTTCTTTAATTTAACAGACAAAATGTTTCAGTAGATGAATGAGTTCATTGAACTGCTGCCATCGTGGGTGACATCCTCAATGAAGATTAGTGAAGATTAACGAATGCAAGCCCAGCCTGGCCTTCATATTCCTCTTGATAATTAGTGGTTTGCATGCTTTTGGTTACTCCTCCAACTATAAATGCAGTCTGCACATGTAAAACCCAAATCTAAAACTGAGCATAGACATTCAACGCTATTTATTATTTGAATAATTCATGTAACAGGACACACTTGGGCAACAAAACACACCTCACAGTCATATGTTCCAAGACTATTGAAAATGGGTGGGTTCAGACAAAAGATGCTATCTTCTGAACTGAACGTATTAGATCCAGACGTAAATACCTAAAAACGATGAACAGTTTATATTTTGTCTCATATTGGTATTTTAATGTCAAACCCAAATGTTTTCATTTGACCTAAAAATAAAATGATTGGCCTCACTGTTCCAATACTTTTAAAGGGGCATGTATATGCTTATCAGTGAAATAGCAGGCCACTGAGTTGCAACTTAGCCCACTCATGTCACTCATTCAATCATTCACTGGGATGGTTAGTTATACACTAATGCAGGCAATGCAAACATACACTTTACGCTAAATATCAGATATATCTGGAATTTTACACATATAGAACACACTCTGTCATCTATTTTATTAAAAAGAAAAACACATACATGTACTTGTACCTGATCTACAACATCAGGAAAATTTGACCTTTCCTTTCCAGGGAAGCGACCCAGATGCTTGTCCAGTCTTTTGTTATATCAAATCTATACTATTATACTATTATTTCAATACTCTTCTGGCTGGTCTTCCGATCCGTACAATCAGAGTTTCTCATTTCACCCCACTGCTGCATTCGTTTCACTGGCTCCCTATAACTGCCCGCTTCAGATTCAAAACCCAAATGCTCACCTACAAAGTCAAAATGGAACAGCATTATTTTACTTAAGGACTCTAATCAAAACAAGTTCTGTACCCTCTTGTAGCCAAGCGTAACTCGACTGGATCCTCTACACAAGGTTGAAGGAAGACAAACTTTAAGACTCTTCGCCGTCCACGCACTCAGGTGGTGGAATGAACTTCCACTAGATGTCCGAATGTCTTGCTGTCCTTAAGCAAGGACTAAAAACTTAGCACTTAATAGAAAACTGAAAAAAGCCCTTGCGTGTTTGATGATTTTTACCTAGCCATTGTAGGGCACCAGTATGGAAAATGTATGCATTACATATCTTTTGACATTTCATTGTAGTATGTTCCTGATATATTTCATGTTTTGTCAGGTC
Organism: Parotocinclus spilosoma; assembly: GCA_033117975.1. Classification (NCBI taxonomy): domain Eukaryota; kingdom Metazoa; phylum Chordata; class Actinopteri; order Siluriformes; family Loricariidae; genus Parotocinclus; species Parotocinclus spilosoma. The sequence continues at coordinate 7,601 of JAVSBV010162596.1, read as the reverse complement.
AACTCCATTTCATTTATTAATAAACATTCCAGGCACAATGCAAAATATGAAATGTGTGTGTTCGATTTATGTGGCTGTAAAGATAACTGTGAGGCAGTTAGACTCAACATGTTATCACAGAGGAGAAGATGAAACTATGATTTCGAAGTCACTTAGCTCCCCCTTAAGGCTGTGAGATGGGCGACTCATGAAAACACAAGTATTTTCACAGACACTGTGCAAAAATAGTCATTTGAACTTAAATTACTTAGTTAAAAATGTTACGGTTGTATGCACAGGTGGATGGTAAAGAATGTTTGTTCATTGTCACAGAAATTTGGGTCAATGGGGCATGCAGGAAATATCCTACATCACCATGTTTCAGTTTCAGAATCTTTAAATGTGACAGAACCATACTAAACGGTCGTAAAGTGTTTATCTGTCTTGATGAATATGTAAAAATACAAATTAACTGTTTAAGTACTATCTAGGAGATGAAGCAGACGACATCACGGGCCAACAGACATCCAGTAATCAAAAGGAACACACAATTTCAGGTAACATCCTCACATTGCTTATATTTTAAAGTATATTTTGTACTATTGCTAATTCATTGTTTATCTATTTTTAAGGGGGTGATTAAGCTACCTTAGTGCAACCAATGTTGTATTTGTAATAAGCCCTTATATAAATATTTACCCTCTATAACACTCATATGATTAAGGATTATGCTATCATTGTTAATTTATTTAAATTGTATTGTATGATTACCTCAACAAAAATGCTGTCAGAACATAATTACCAGATAAACAAGATGTTTGTTATAATTTACTATTGAATTTTCTTGTATTTATCTGTTCAAACTTAGGTTCAGGTTTATGTATTGGAGTTTGAGGCAGTGGTCATCCGGCTTGGGTAACAAGATTTTCTTTGGAGATGGAGCAAATCTTATTGTTCAATCTGGTGAGAATATTCACTTACACATGTATTATTGTGTATTATATTGATTTATTTAGCTGTTTAATCTAAAATGTTGCCATATATTGAATGAATCATCTCATAGTTAATAAATAGTCAATATGTACATAAAGACACATGAATTAGATATTTTATATGTGTGTGTATATATATATATATATATATATATAATACCTAACTTAATATAACATATCATAACTTTAATAAACTCTAATAAATCTTTAACATATTGCAATGACATGCACAAGTGCGAAACAGGTTTTAATAGATATCTCAATGCATCATAGAAACTTAAATGTATGTGCTATTTTTGGTACGTTTAGTAATTATTACTAAGCAATATGTAAAAACAACTTTTTAAAATAATTTTAGAGGTTATCAGCAATTTAATGTGGATGGTCAAAATAAACAAGAATACATTTTGTAATGGAACCAAGCTGACCGTGGAATGATTTTTGTGACCATATTTATGTCTGTACAGTGCTGTGCAGTGCTGTACTTTTACACAATGTGATTATTATAATACGTTTTATACTAATTTCACATGCTGATATTGATTTTAAGTGCCCTGCAATATGGGTTTTACTTCAGCATTTATATTAAAGTACCTTTATACTAATTAAATTAAATCAGAATAATACCCCACCATTTTATGTAAGGAAAGAAATAATTAAAAATAATTTACCAGTTGTCTTTTTCATGATATTTTGAAGACTAATGTTAATGAATGGGTGTTTTATACTGTGTGACTACTACTGGTAATCTCGGAAAGCTGATTTTTGGTCAACAAATTAAACTTTTCATCAATGCAAGTAAGTATGCATTAAATAAGAATTATTGTGAATGCCAAGTATTTTTTTTTCTTTTTAAAACATATTAATTTTCACTAAGTGTAGTTTCACGATGCGTAGTTTTCTAGACTAGGTGAGACCTAATAGTTTAATTCTAACATTCGTGACATATTTATCATGTGCACAAGATCTATAGAAAATCAGTTTATGTTATGGCATTTAGCATTGTGTGGATAGAGGAAACAACAGGATTATTTTTGGAAGTGGAACTTACCTTGTCATAGAATCAAGTAAGTTTACTTGTGTTGATGTGTGTATATGTTTACTAAGATCTATTTTTTTAAAACCCATTTTGTTATAACTGAAAACCTTGGCCACTTAAGGTCTGGTGTTCAAGACAAGATGCTCATGTAAAGGTGTTTTATACTGTGTGAATACTGGTAATTTTGGAAAACTCACTTTTAGTAAAGGAATTAAACTTTTTACCCATGCAAGTAAGTTAAGTTTCATTAACCAACATATTTCTTTAATGTATTATATTCTTTAACACGTACACGTACACACATGCACACATACTTACTCCCTATATATATATCAGAAACACCAAATCTTATGACTCTAATGACAAATACCCAAATATGTTTTGTGCAATTTAGTTTTGTGTTGATAGGCAATATAAGATTATTATTGAAAGGGTGCCTATCATTACTGTGGAATCACAGAAGTTTACCTTTTTCAATATTTAATTTAAGGTTTAACAGTGAAATTGGATTCTTATTTTAAAAGTCAACTATGAATGGCTTAAAAATAAGAGTTCACTAACAATGTGTATGAAAAGATTGAAAACATTTGGTACTTGTGACTTTGTGCTGGAGGCACATGTTAATGAATGGGTCTCTTATACTGTGTGAATACTGGTAATGCTGGAAAGCTGACTTTTGGTAAAGGAATTAAAGTCTTCATCCTAGCACGTAAGTTAAGATTCATTAAACAGTATGTTTTTTTTTTAATGGTTACAACAGAAGTGATAAATTGTATATTTTTAATATGTTTCAGTCAACAGTTATAGACAATTAAAAGACTAGTAAAAGACTAGTAAAGTTTTGCGACTCATTTGTGGGTATTGTTATGGATAAATATCTGTTTGATGCCAGTATTGTCCAGTCGACAATATCAAATTATAAACCTAGTATTTAATAACACTTGATTCATGATAGATTTATCATATGCACCGAGTGTTTAAAGGTCAAAAGTCCAAACATGACAATACTATGCTTGTCTACTAACTAATAATAACACTTGGAGGCCATCCCTATACAGATGGTTTGTGCATGTGTATAGTGTTACACGATGAGTACCAGAGCAATGGCTCTTACCAGCAATTATGGGGACATAACCTAAAATAAATAAAAAAATAAATTTACTGAATTCAAAAAACAGTTTAAATGAGAAACTAAAATTACTGTAGAGTAACATAAGAATGTTAATCACGTAAAAATGGAATTAAATTGTTATTTTTATATTGAAATTATAAAACATTATTCAGAACAGTATGAATAGTAGGTATTCATTAACACTGCATTTGAAACATTTTGGAATTGACAGACTTTAGTGGTTCTTGAGGCTCATGTTAATGGATAGGTATATTATACTGTGTGAATACTGGTGCTGGTAAACTGACTTTTGGACAAGGAATTAAACTTATCACCTATGCAAGTAAGTTACATTTCATTTAAACACACTGCAATTTACTAAAATGGTTAGAACTGAATCTAAAATAAAACAAAACAAACATATTTTCACATATGACAATGCTGCTGCAGTGTGAGATATGTAGTGAGTTCAGTGAGTATAGAGCATTTCAGTTAGTTAATTTTATATATTTATTATGCATTCATGGAATTGCTTGTCAGTAGAATCTCCTGAAAATCACTAAAAAAGTTTAAAGTCTATTTTATATCAATAATCAGGCCAGTGTTGCTATCTTAAAAAATCGGTAGAAAGTATTTAAAATAAAGAAAATTTTTTCCATAAAATTGATTAAAGGTTTTATTCATACAGAAACTGATTAATTGTAAACATTATATGGATTTGTCATGCTGTACGTACTAATAGTAATGCTAGTTCTTAAGTCAGAATTTATAAAGGCTTGATGATTAAATTAAATTCTTATTTTAAATATAACATGTCTAGTAAAAGAAGTATAGAAGAATAGAAGAAAAATTATGTATAATGAATAATGTATCCAGTAATAATGTATATGACAAAATGGAAACATTTGGCACTGGAATTGTTTATTGGCTTTTTTATGTTAATGAATACCTGTTGTATACTGTGTGAATACTGCTCTTGGGAAACTGCTCTTTGGTCATGGGATGAAGCTTTTCATCCATACAAGTAAGTTAGGTTTTTAAAAAATATTTTTAAATCTTTTTGATTCACATAGTTTATGTTGATATAAATGTGACTGTAATAAACCCAAATCAAAATATTTGGGGGCAGTATGTAAAATTAATATAAAACAACACATTTCTTACATTTACTTTGACTTATTCACTGCAGACAGTATAAATCTGAGATATTTCATGTTTTCATTTCAGCTTCATTTCAATTTTAATAAACATCAACTTTGCATTTCAGGCCTGCAACACATTTGAGACAAAATTGGGATGCTAAAGCATTTACCACTTTGTAGTGTTGCCATTCGTATTTTTTACAGTAAATCTGACATAAGATACCAAACAAAGTGTTTCAGATGTTATTTGTTTCCGTTCTTCCTGCAAGCACGATGTGTAACAGTACAGGGTCTCTTTTGTTGCTTTTTTGTTTTTAAATTCTCTATTCAGGACAAGTCAGAACTGCAGGCAGGCCAGCTTAGTACCCATACCCTCTCTTTTAAGAGCCATGCCTTTTAATGTGAGCAGCATGTGGTTTTGTACTGACTTGTTTATAAATGTATGGATGCACTGAAGGCAGTATATGTTGCACTTATATATTAATGTACAATATTATATTAATGCTTCCACCATAGAGTTATTTCTGATTTTGATCTGGAGCACAACGTGTTTATTTTTGTTGTTGTTGTTTCTTTTAAACTTCACACGGCCTTTCCTGTTGACATCACTTATTTAAAATTCTATAATTATTTAGTTCTTTAATTCATTACCAGCTCTAAACTGCCCCATTCCAGTGTTATTTGGAATGTTTTGCAGGCCTGAAATTCAGGAATGGATGTTCATTAACAATTGAAATTATATTGTGTTGACCAGACAAAACAATAAACATCGAGGTTCATATTGTCTGCAATTAAATAAAACCTTAACATTATATATTTTGCAAGATTAAACTGTGTAAATACCTTTGTTTGCAACGTATCTTTATGTAGTCCACACTGAGTTTAAGTTTTTGGTAGGGCATGTCTCTTTGTGTGAATCTGGGCAATGACAAGCTATTTTTTGGGAAAGGGATCACACTGCTTGTTGAAACTAGTAAGTGAATTGCATTTAAGCATCATTCATAGCCTATTTCAGTTGTTCATATTCTATATGTTAAATTAATTGACTGTAAACTATATATTTTTTAAATAATGTACAATGTGTGATGTAAATCACAGATTCCCATGACAATAAAATAGATAAATAAATAGATAAATAAACATGAACAACAATACATATGTTGATTTTTGCTAAATTTAAAGACTTAGCATGTACTGATGATTAAAAAATAGTGTGCACATAATCATCAGGAAAATGTTAATGAGCTGGCACATTGTACTGTGTGGATGCCTCCAGAACTAAACTCATCTTTGCTCAAGGAATAATGCTTAAAATAGGTTCAAGTAAGTAAATGTTTATTTTAATATGCTATTGCAAAGAAAATCACACAAAATCAACTTTCTGAAATACGGTAATGTGTTGAAGAAAGGATTTGGTATATCTGTAGTCACAGTGTTACATTTAAAATTATTTGTACTCTGCTCCAGTATTAATATTTAAAGGAGCAATACAATATCAAATGTTCAAAACTTTAACATAGTCTATATTTTACTGAAATCATTGAAAATTATGTTTCTGCTTGAGTGTGGAAGGGCTGATGTATATTACAATGAGAGAAGTGATTTCTATAGGTTATAACATATTCATGCAAGATCATTTCAGGCAACCATTTGCATTTATATGTTTTTACTTGTCTTTGTTTTAATATGGTTTTGGTGACACATTACATTTATTTACATACATACTGGTAAAGAATATATCTAAAAGTTATTACTTGTTGTTGGACATTAATCAAGTATATATCACCTTTGATATTTATCCATTTACACAAAAATGTCCATTATTATATTATACATATTATATTAAATAAAAATAATAAATACTTTTTTTTTTTCTATTAACTTTTGCAAAGGGACAAGAATAATAGTTAATATTCTAGAGTTTATAATATAGCACATGAAAATAAATGTAAGCTGGTTATTTTGCCCTTGTGCAAGCAAAATTAGAGTTTGTGCTATGAAATTCTGCACTGTGTGAATACAGCAGGATATGGGAAGATAGTCTTTGGATTAGGAATAAAACTGATGATAAATTCCAGTAAGTATAACTTACTTACTTACTAAATTCCAGTAGATTGCTAATATTTCTTTATACAGCAACATTGTAGTACAGCGACTTATCTGTTGATGATTTAAATTAGCTACAATATAAAATGCAAGCGTATAATGGTCAGGGGTTAATTTAATTATTTAATTTCAGATATGCATTATTATGATTATGATTATGATTGCTTTCACATCATAATCTGAAATGGCATGAATTGTATAAAAAGGCTTTTATTGTTTTATTGTCGCTTTCCTTTAATTTTTTTTTGTGCTAGCATGAGATAAATGTCTACAAAGAAGGATGCAAAGCATTTATGTAAGTCATGATTAAGGGTGTAATTAATTAGACAATACTTTCACTCTGCAACAACATGCAATTTTTAGTTGTTTTGAGTGCATTAGAATAAAATGACTTTAATAGTCATCTCAGGGAATATTTTGAAAAAATAGGAACGTATCTGTTAGAATGATATATTTTATTATGTACAGAAATGTATTTACAGTAGCTGTAGTAATAGGCTATACTAGGGAGTAGTCTGACTCTAATTTACTGTATGCATAATACAGTAATACAGTAAAGCAAGAATAATTAATACAATTACATTTTCATAATTGTAATTGCACAGATACAATTTGCATTTCTGTCATAAACATCGTAAAAAAAGACTAAACAAAATTCCATACATGTATAGGAAATTATTTTGAGTTATTGAGCTGATATAAAACAGTGTGTGATGAGCTCTGGAGACTGGAGAATCTACTTTGCCTCTGGAACTACACTAACTGTTAAGACAAGTACGTATTTAGGGAGAAAGCATTTCTAAAACAGTACATTTGTTTTCACAACAACAGGTTTGCCCTTATAGAATACAATCTCACAATACAATATGTCATCATTATCATTAGGAACTAAGAAAACACAAATTCTGATACACTGTATTTATTGACATATAAATAATTAACTCCTTATTGACTAGCTTGACACTAAATATAATGCATACTTTCGTGGTGAGGCTTTTTGTTGCATGTTCTTACATTGTGTGACTGCTGGAAGTGGACTTTACAAGATTATTTTTGGCACAGGCACAAAGTTAATAGTTGAGCCAGGTAAGTCAGATATAATACATTAATCAGACAAAACATATTACAAAGTCATTTGTAAATGGTGTAAATGCAAATAACTTTTAGCAGTTGAATAGACCAAAATATATATATATATATATATATATATATATATATATATATATATATAT
>JAVSBV010162577.1:0-14407 GCA_033117975.1 Parotocinclus spilosoma | reverse complement strand
GGGGGGGGGGGGGGGGGGGGGGGGGGGGGGGGTTAAACCAAATCACGACATCATCCGGACCTCCTTCAAGGTCGTGCGGAGGGTCCCAGAGCCCAGAGGGGACGATGAACCAGGACAACCCCAGCACTAACCTTGCTTTGTGGACGTGGGCCAATTCCCCCAAAGTGGGGAACTAACAAACCTGAGACATGGCAACCCGAGAAGCACCTATTGGGTCCAGTCAAGGTCATGACCTATGTAGGTAGATTTTTACCAGGATTGATGGCACTGGTTGATAGGGCAACTCTGACGGGGCATCTAAAGTAGACGGACGCTTAAAGGGGAGCGTCCCTCGGGGTGACCCACAGCCAGTGGCCGCAGATTTGGGGTTTCCCACAGGGTCGCGACTCCGGGGGCCCAGTCTAATCCCTTTATGACTGAATGGGGCCATTCTTAAGGAACCCAGAGGGAGGCAAACTTGGGTCCCCACTGGCTCTGACGTTTCCCAAAGCCCTTCAGTCCTTAAAAAGGGTGTGGCCAAGAAAGTCCGAGTGGGGGGTCCGGGGTGAAGTGAGACTCTTGGACTCTTGGGCATGACCCCAGTGAGCCATTATCTCGGTTCTTGGTGCTTCAGGACCTTTCTGGAGGAGTCCATGGACCCAAGATGAGGACCACTTATTGTGGTATAGGTGTCATGACCTCTTAGCGACCCTGACACGACCAAAAGTCACACGGAGCCCCAAGCTTGGACTATGGCTAGGTCATGTCTGCTTTTGATAGAGGTCGATGCTGTATGGGTACAGGAAAGAGAAAAAAAAGAAAAGAAAAGAAACGAAAACCTTCAAATAAAGAATTAAATAACGAATTAAAAAAGAAAACGAGCAAGAAAAGAAGGGCGAGAGAAAAAAAAAAAGAAATAAAGAATCAAAGTGGAAGGAAAAAACAGCAACAGAAAATGGAAAAAAAAAAAAAGAAAAAGGAAGAAACAAAATATTAAATAAATGAGAAAAGTAAAAGATACAAAAAGCAGAGAATCATCGAAACAAAAAGTAAAACATTGAAAAAAAAAATCATGGAATCAAGAAGAATCGAAGAAAAAGAGAGAAAATAACAGAAGAAAATAGAAGTGAAGAAATGTGAGAAAGAAGTATGGATAAAGGAAATAAATAAGAAAAAGTAAAAAGAAAAAAGAAAAGAAATGTGAAAAAGAAGTATGGATAAAAGAAATAATAAGTAAAGGAAAACAAAGGAAAAGAAATGTGAAAAAGAAGCATGGATAAAAGAAATAATAAGTAAAAGTAAAAAAAAGAAAAGAAAAGAAATGTGAAAAAGAAGCATGGATAAAATAAATAATAAGTAAAAGTAAAAAAAAGAATAGAAATGTGAAAAAGAAACATGGATAAAATAAATAATAAGTAAATGTAAAAAAAAAAGAAAAGAAAATAAATGTGAAAAAGAAACATGGATAAAATAAATAATAAGTAAAAGTAAAAAAAAATAAAAGAAAAAAATGTGAAAAAGAAGCATGAGTAAAAGAAAAAAAACAGAGGAAAATAAATGTTATAAAAAAAGCATGAATACAATAAATAATAAGTAAAAGTAAAAAAAAGAAAAGAAAAGAAATGTGAGGAAGTGGCATGGATAAAATAAATAGTAAGTAAAAGTAAAGCAAAAGAAAAGAAATAAATGTGAGAAAAAGCATGGATAAAATAAATAATAAGTAAAAGTAAAAAAAAGAAAAGAAAAGAAATGTGAAAAAGAAACATGGATAAAAGAAATAAAAAGCAAAAGTAAAAAAAAAGGAAAAGAAATAAATGTGAGAAATAGCATGGATAAAATAAATAATAAGTAAAAGTAAAAAAAAGAAAAGAAAAGAAATGTGAGAAAGAAACATGGATAAAATAAATAATAAGTAAAAAAAAGAAAAGAAAAGAAATGTGAGAAAGAAGTATGGATAAAAGAAATAAAAAGTCAAAAAATGAAAAATAGAATCAAAGAAAGAAAAAAGAACCCAAACAAAACAACCTAAAGTGGAAGAAAATGAAGCTGAAACAGAAATATTGATAAAAGAAGTAAAGAATCAAAGAAAGAAAAAGAAAAAAAAACCAAAGTGTAAGAAAAGTCAGACAGACTCATGCATAAAAATAAAGAAGAAAGAAAACAACCTTAAGTGGAAGAATCTGAGATAAAGAATCAAAGAATAAAAGAGAAAAAAAAACCTAGAAAATAGAAGAAAAAGAAAATTTAAGCACAAGCAATGATAAAAGAAATAAAGATTTGAAGAAAAGAAAAAAAGAGAAAAAAATGGACAGACTCATGCATAAAAATAATAAGGAATAAAGAATCGAAAAAGAAAGAAAAAACTTAATATAGGCATGAATAAAAATAACAATCAAACAGAGAGACTGAGAAAAAAACAGTAAAATAAATAAAAAGAGAAAGAAAAAAAGAAAATAACCCATTTTTGTTACAAAACAAAAACAACAAAAAAGAAGACTTAAAGCTCCAGGTAAGAGCAGTTCTGCACTTTTTTTTAAACTTCTTTAATAATAACTTGCTTCCAGGATAAACCGTTCGATAAAAGCGTAATCGGAATTTTGGCCCGAATCAATGTTTTTTGTTTGTGAAAACAAACTTTTTGAAAGTTTAAAAAAGGCCCATTAGAAGCGTTTTTTTTTTTTTCCGTTTTTTTTTTTTTAATGGACTAGCGTAACAATGTTGAGGCGGCGTACGATGAGAAAGAAAAAGAAATCAATAGCAATCGGGCTCTCGCTAATTAAATCATGGGAGAAATGATCGTACGGCTCGCGGCGTCGCTTTGAAAAAAAAAAAGAAAAAGAAAAAAAAAAAAAAAGTACAAGCGACTAAAAAACGAAGACTAATGAGCCGGCGCTTTCTGGCCTGAAGAAGCGGCGCCGGGCGGGACGTGAAAATTCCTGAATATGATGGATTTCTTTTGTCTTATCAAGGGTTTGCTTACAGTTTCTACTCGGACTAATTAAAAAAAGAAAAAAAAAAAAAAAAAAAAAAAAAGAAAAGAAAGACGAAAAGGAGAAAGGGACGAAAGCTAGCGCCTCATTAAAGAGTGACAGGAGGCATAAAACCTTCCAAAAGGTAAGTGTGTGTGTGTGTGTGTGTGTGTGTTCCAGAATTAAAAATGATGTAAAAAAAGAAAGATAAAAAAGAAAGAAAGAAAAAAAAAGTAAAAATAGAGCATAAAAGGAAGCAAAGGTAAGGAAAAAGAATCAAAGAAAGAAAGAAAAAAAGGAAAGAAAAGTGAGATGGAAAAGTAAAAAAATGGGGAAATTTAATAGAAAAGTAAAAAAAGAAATTCCAGAAAGAAAAATTATAGATAACGCTGAATAAAAAAAAGAAAGATGAGATGGATTAAAAAAGAAAGAAAAAAAAAGTAAAAGTAGAGCATAAAAGGAAGCAAAGGTAAGGAAAAAAAACATGGAAAAACAGGGATAAATATAAATAAAGAATCAAAGAAAGAAAGAAAAAAAGGAAAGAAAAGTGAGATGGAAAAGTAAAAAAAGAAGGAAATTCAATCGAAAAGAAATTCCAGAAAGAAAAATGATAACAATGAATAAGATAAGAAAGATAAGATGGATTAAAAAAGAAAGAAAAAAATAAAGCATAAAAGGAAGCAAAGGTGAGGCAAAAAAAGATGGGAAAAAAACAAAGAGAAAAGAGAAACATGGATAAATATAAATAAAGAATCAAAGAAAAAAAGAAAACGCGAGAAAAGAAAAGGAAATGGAAAAGAACAAAAAGAGAAAGTCAATGAAAAAGTAAAAAAAGAAAGAAAAAAAAGAAGGAAAAACAACAAAGAATAAAGAGAAACAGGGATAAATATAAAGAAAGTAAGAATAAAAACAGGAAATCAGAGGAAAGAAAAATGAAAGTCAATAAAAGAAAAAAAGAAAGTCAATAGAAAAGTAAAATAAATAAATAAATTTAACAGAAAAGTAAAAAAAAAGAAATTCCACAGAAAAGTAAAAGAATCAAAGAAAGCAAGGAAATGAACAAAAAAATAAAAGAGGTCAGACACAAGGAAAAGAAAAGAAAAGAGATAAAAAAGAAGAAAAGAAAGGTGAAAGGTGAATAAACAAAGAAAGCAAATAAACAATAGAAACAAACAGAAGAGCACAGGGACAAATTGAAAGAAAAGTAAAGAAGAGAAAAGAAAAAAAGAAAATAAAAGAAAAAAGGTATAAGGAAGAAAAAGAAGAAAAGAAAAGTGAAAATTAAAGGTGAATAAAAAAACTAATAAACAATAGAAAAAAAACAGAAGTGCAAAGGGACGAATTGAAAGAAAAGAAAAGAAGAGAAAAGAGAAGAAAAGAAAAGAAAAGAAAAAAAAGTGAAAGGAAGAAAAAGAAGAAAAGAAAAGTGAAAATTAAAGGTGATCAAACAAAGAAAACAAATAAACAATAGGAATAAACAGAAGCGCAGGAGGAACGAATTAAAAGAAAACAAAAGAAAAAAAAGAAAGGTGAAGAAAAGAATAAGAAGAAAAAAAAGAGATGAAAAAGAAGAAAAGAAAGATGAAAGGGAAAGGTGAACAAAGAGCACAGGGACGAATTGAAAAAAAGGAAAGAAAAGAAAAGAAAAGAAAGGTAAAGAGAAGAAAAAGGAGAAGAGAAAATAAACGAAAAGAAAAAGAAGAAAAGAAAAGAAAGATGAAAAGGAAAGGTGAACAAACAGATGAATTGAAAGTAAAAAGAAAAGAAAAAGGAAAAGAAAAGAAAGGTGAAGAGAAGAAAAAGTAGAAGAGAAAATAAACGAAAAGAAAAAGAAGAAAAGAAAAGAAAGATGAAAAGGAACTGAATTGACGAATTCAAAGAAAAAAGAAAAGAAAAAGGAAAAGAAAAGAAAGGTGCAAAGAAAAAAAAGAAGAAAAGAAAAGTAAAAATTGAAGGTGAATAAACAAAGAAAACGAATAAACAATAGGAAGAAGAACACAGGGAGAAATTGAAGGAAAATAAATGAAAAAAAGAAAAGAAAAGAAAAGAAAAAAAAAGAAAAGACGCTGTAATGGTCTCTTTTTGACTCTGGACCTTTAGCAGTCGGGTCGAGTCGCTCTTACAGACGGCAGCGCTCGCTCAGCGGGGAGCATCAAAGACGACTCGACCCGATCAAAAGGTCTGATGAGTCGGATTAAGTTCCTCCACGGAGAACAAGGACGGGGCATGTTAAAAATACCAAAAAAAAAAAAAAGAAGCAAAAAGAGGAGGTGGGGGAGGAGGAGGAGTCGTCAAGCAGCAAGACAAAGTAGGTTAAACAAGTAAAAAATAACTCGGCGTCAGAGCAAACGCTGACCGAAATAAAAAAGAGTCCGACCTCACAAGAGTCCGACTTCTCAGGGTCAGGGTACGGACCTGAATGGACCAGTCATGACCAAAGGCCAGGAACAAGATCATGACCAAAAACCAGGAACAAGGTCTTGACCAAAAACCAGAAACAAGGTCATGACCAAACACCAAAAAACAAGGTCATGACCAAAGACCAAAAACAAGGTCATGACCAAAAACCAGGAACAAGATCATGACCAAACACCAAAAAACAAGGTCATGACCAAAGACCAAAAACAAGGTCATGACCAAAAACCAGGAACAAGGTCATGACCAAAGACCAAAAACAAGGTCATGACCAAAGACTAAAAACAAGGTCATGACCAAAAACCAGGAACAAGGTCATGACCAAAGGGACTGCTAAGTAGAACATTTATTAATCTGTTCTTTACAAATAAAAATCAATAAAAAAATATAGAGTCCTCCTTAAAAAAATTCAGAAAACAAACTTCTTCTGGCTCTCCTCACTGGATCACTAATGTGTTGTATCTGATCTCCTCACTGGATCACTGATGTGTTATATCTGATTTCATCACTGGATTTCCTCTGTGTTGTATCTGATCTCCTCACTGGATCTCCTCTGTGTTGTATCTGATCTCTTTAATAAATCTTCTCTGTGTTGAATCTGATCTCCTCACTGGATCTCCTCTGTGTAGAATCTAATCTCTTTTTGGCTCTCATCACTGGATCTCCTCTGTGTAGAATCTGATCTCTTTAATAGATCTCCTCTGTGTTGTATCTGATCCCCTCACTGGATCTCCTCTGTGTAGAATCTGATCTCTTTTTAGCTCTCATCACTGGATCTCCTCTGTGTAGAATCTGATCTCTTTCTGGCTCTCCTCACTGGATCTCCTCTGTATAGAATCTCATCTCCTTACTGGATCTCCTCTGTGTGATCTCTTTTTGGCTCTCATCACTGGATCTCCTATGTGTAGAATCTGATCTCTTTTTGGCTCTCCCCACTGGATCTCCTCTGTGTTGTATCTGATCTCTTTACTGGATCTCCTCTGTGTTGTATCTGATCTCCTCACTGGATCTCCTCTGTGTAGAATCTGATCTCTTTTTGGCTCTCCCCACTGGATCTCCTCTGTGTAGAATCTGATCTCCTCACTGGATATCCTCTGTGTTGTATTTAATCTCCTCACTGGATCTCCTCTGTGTAGAATCTGATCTCTTTTTGGCTCTCCCCACTGGATCTCCTCTGTATAGAATCTCATCTCTTCACTGGACCTTTTCTGTGTAGAATCTGATCTCTTTCTGGCTCTCCTCACTGGATCTCCCTGCTAATTGAAGATTCATTCTTGGGGCCGACTGTGTTCCAGCCGGAGTTAATGACACGCCGGTGCTGACAGAAAAAAAAACAAAAAACAAAAAAAACCTCTTGGGCCAAGCTAACAATCTTCAAAATGAGGTGATAATTGGGGATCATTAGCTTCCGAATAAGCACGGTGGAAGCTATACATTGTTCTCTCACGGGAGCCGGTGACACCATGTTATCCGTTCAGGGAGCAAACAAAAAGACCAAAAAAAAAAACAAAAAAAACAAAACAAGCTAGAGCAAGAATGAGTCAGCTTTACCCAATTATGGTCTCTTTAGTGCCTCGGTGTCACATGACCTACTTCTAGAGAGCCAACAAGGTCAGAAGGAATGCTTTGGGTCCAACAACAAAAAAAAAAAGAGAAAAGAAAAGAAAAAAGTTCAAATAAAAAAGAAGCAAGAAAACAGTTAAATGAATTTATAAAAAAGAGTAAGAAAGAAAGAAAGAAGATATGGAAAAAAGAGGCAAATAAAACCAAGAACATATAACTTATATAACATAAGATATGTAAACAAAAAGAAGTTTTTTTTAAAAATAAGTAAAACAAAAAGCTAAAATAATGCAGAGAGCTGGTGGCCGATAAGTAAAAACAAGAAAAAAAGAAAGAAAAAGAAAAGGAAAGATAAAAAGTAGAAACTAAAGACAGATATAAGAAACCAAGAAAAGTAACATTTAAAGAAAAAAAAAAACGGCCAACAAAAAAAAAAACAAGCAAGCAACTAAGGAAGGAAAATCAAAACGGGAAACTAAAAAAATAATACGGAAACAAGTAAAAAAAAAAATGCAAAAAAGCAGAAAAAGAAAAGAAAAAAGAAAACAACAATTAAAGCCATAGAGGATGAAGAATAGTCAAAAAGATAAAAGAAAAGAATAAGAACAAGAAAAACAGAAATAAAAAAGAGGCAAATAAAAGAACATATGCCGTAAAATACGTAAGATATATAAACAAAAAAAGCAAGAAAAAAAATGTATTAAATAAAAAAGCAAAAATAATGCATAGAACTGGTAACAGATAAGTAAAAACAAGAAAAAAAGGAAGAAAAAGAGAAGGAAAGGTAAAAAGTAGAAAATAAAGACAGACTTAATAAACCAAGAAAAGTAACATAAAAAAACAGGCCAAGAAAAAAAAAATCAAGCAAGAAAGCAAACAAAAAATAATACAGAAACAACAACAAAAAAATACAAAATGCAGTCAAAAAGAAAAAAAAAAACAGAGGAAAAAGATCAAATGGTTCAGATAGGTAAAAAAAAAGAAAAAAGAAAACAACAATTAAAACCATAGAGAATATAGAATAGTCAAAAAGAGAAAAGAACAAGATTACATAAGATATATAAACAAAAAAAGCACAAACAAAATAAAATAAAAAAGCTGAAATAATGCAGAAAACTGGTAACAGATAAGTAATAAAAAAGAAAGAAAGAAAAAGAGAAGGAAAGATAAAAAGAACAGGCCAGCAACTAAGGAAAAAGCATGGATGGAAAGCAAACAAAAAAATAATACAGAAACAAAAAACAGTCAAAAAGAAAAAAAAACAGAGTAAAAAAAAAATCTAATCGTTCAGCTAGGTAAAAAAAAAAAAGAAAAGAAAAAAGAAAACAACAATTAAAGCCATAGAGGCAATAGAATAGTCAAAAAGATAAAAGAACAAGATAAACATAAATAAAAAAGAGGAAAATAAAACCAAGAACATATACCTTAAAATACATAAGATATATAAACAAAAAGAGCAAAAAAAAATTTTATTAAATAAAAAAGCAAAAATAATGCAGAGAACTGATAACAGATAAGTTAAAAAAAAAAGAAAGAAAGAAAAAGAGAATGAAAGATTAATAGTAGATATTAAAGGCAGACATAAGAAACCAAGAAAAGTAACATAAAAAAAAAACAGGCCAACAAAAAAAATCAAGAAAGCAACTAAGGAAGGAAAATTAAAATAGGAAACTAAAAAGCTTGGCTGGAAAGCAAACAAAAAATAATAATATGGAAACAAGTTTAAAAAAATGCAAAACGCAGTAAAAAAAAAAACAGAGAAAAATTTTTTTAATAGTTCAGATAGCTAAAAGAAAAAAAAGAAAAGAACAAAGTAAACAACAATTAAAGCCATAATGGATATAGGATAGTCAAAAAGATAAAAGAACAAGAAAAACAGAAGAAAAAAAAACAGAGAGTGAGAGAGTAAGCAAATAATAGTAAGAAAGAAAGCAAAAGAAAAAAAAAGCAAAATAAATTCAAAAAGGGAAAATGATTTAATAAATGGTGCATAAACAAAAGTAAAAAATAAAAGAAAGAAATAAAGAAAATAGACAAAGAAAAGAAAAAAGTACTTTTTAATTAAAGAGCTGGGTAGAAATAAAGCAAAATATAAAAAATATAAAGAAAATTACGTTAATTTTTCTCTTTGTACTGATGTTTCTCTTTTTTCTGCCTTATTTCTTTCTTTCTTTCTTTCTTTCTTTATAATTTTTTTGTTCTTTCTTTCTTTTTTTCTTTACCACTATTTTTCTTTTCTTAATGTATATACTTTTTTACTTCTCACTATTGTTCTTTTTATACATTTATTTTCCAAGATGTTTGTTTGCTTGATTCCTTTTTCCTTGACTATTATTTTTCTTTTTCTTTTTTTCTTTTTTAATATTATTTCCTTGTTTATTTTGTTTCCTTTTTTTTCTATATTTCTGTTTTTTATATATTTCTATAGATTTGCAATGTATTCTTTCTTTTATATTATTTAAATGCTTCCCTTCTTTTTTTTTCTTTCTTTCTTTCTTTTCTTTATTTCTTTACTACTATTATTATTTTCTTCATTAATATTCTTTATTTCTTTTTTCTTTCTTTTGTTCTTATTACTGTTCTTTGCATTTCTTTCTTCCACTTTTGTTTGCTTCTTTCTTTCTTTCTTTCTTTTCTACTTTTTTTCATACCATTTTCATTCTTATTTTTTTTTGTATTAGTTTTATTTATTTTTTATTTCTTTTACTACTGATCTTTGTTTGTTTTCACTTTTCTTTGTTTCTTACTTTCCTTCTTTCTTACTTTACTATTATTATTTTAGCTTTTTTAATTACTGTTCTTTGTTTTGTTTGTTTTTTTGTCTTCCTTTTTACTTCCTACTTTTTTCTTTTTATTACTTTTCTATTTTTCACTACTGTTCTTCCTTTTTTCTTTCTTTCTTTTCTTAATTCTATATTTATTTTTTTTCTTTATTTTCATTCTTATTCGTTTTTCTTAATTTTTTCTGTATTAGTTTTCTTTCTTTTTCCTTTCTTTTACTACTGATTTTTGTTTATCTTGTTTTTTACTTTTCTTTGTTTCTTACTTTCCTTCTTTCTTACTTTACTATTATTATTACTACTGTTCTTCCTTTTTTTTTTTTTTTTTTTTTTTTTCTCTCATCTATCTTTTTATTTCGCTCCTCCCCCAGCCCTTTTGCTTTTCGTTTTTTCCCCCTTACTTTTTATGTAGTAGGCTCTTTAACGGACATCGTTTGTGCCACCGTGCCCATGTGCCACCGCGTTACTGCGTGTGGCACAGCGGGTGAGATGTTCTGTCACTCGGTGTTGCCACAGCGACCCGTGCCCAGCTTCAGGGACCTGTCAGAATCCAGCGCGTGTTGTATTTAATTGGTGTAAGCTTCACCAGGGACCCGTGTCCCCTCCCTCGGCGACGGGCACCCAATGCAAAACCATGCCAGAACCGTGCCAGCTGTTCCAGGAGCTTCTGATTTGTAGCTTTTTACCTGTTTAGAGTTAAAATTCGGAGTCTGAACTGAACGTTTCTTCTCCTGCCGTGTTCACACACACACACACACACCAGGCAGAGCTCCGTTCTCGCTCTCATTTTGGCCACATTTCAGCGTCGGAGTTTCTTACCTTGGCAAAGCAGCTTGGTTTCTTTCCCTCGGCGCTCTGAGTAGATTCGGGGATTTATGATGGTTATGTTGTTGAGCTCGAGCTCGTCTGATCTCGTCTGATCTCGATCCGTCTCTGAAGTAAACATGGCCAGCGTCTTCAGCGTGGGTTTTGTACAAAGGAAAGTCTCAATCCAATCCAAAAATGGCTCTCAGAACTCTCCAAATGTTGCAGAAGCACTTTGGTTTTGGGACCAGCAGGCCGGGTTCAGGTGCGGCTTTGTGTAAGAGGCGCCGCTGTCTGTTTACGTAAACATTCTGGTTTTAGCTCAGACATCTTCCAGGATCCAACGGCGTCCTCTCGGAAGGTCCGTGATGTAACGGGCTTGTTGACGGATCACGAAAGGATGTAGAAATCGGATTTGTTCCAGGCGTCCCAATTGTTTTGGTTTCCAACGTGTCGGTTCGGTTGCCTAATCCTCTGCGGGGTTTAGCATTTATTCCTGAAGAATAACGATTCAAAACTGTGTACTTTTTTCCTCGTATAAAAGTTCAGGGAAAAAGAATTCCCCTAAAATAGATTAATTTTTTTTTTTTAATGGTGCTGCTGCACCTTTTTATTTATTTATTTATTTATTAATTATTATTATTTATTTATTTATTTATTTTATGAAATAAAAACTCAAATAAAGCCGATAATCATAGT
Organism: Parotocinclus spilosoma; assembly: GCA_033117975.1. Taxonomy (NCBI): domain Eukaryota; kingdom Metazoa; phylum Chordata; class Actinopteri; order Siluriformes; family Loricariidae; genus Parotocinclus; species Parotocinclus spilosoma. The sequence goes on along the minus strand of JAVSBV010162577.1, from coordinate 3,198 downwards.
AAACCAATGACGCGCTCTTAAAAAAAGGAAGACACGCCTCTTAGAGGATGACGTACGAACGCGCCCTCTGGTGTTCAAAAAAAGCAACTGCGTTAGATAAAGTAATAAACAAAATCACACAATTTTAACGGCGCCGGTACCGGAATGCGCGTTTTTCAGCGAGACTATTTATTTCTTATTTTTATTCCTTAAAACAAAAAGCTTTTGAATTCTTATTCTTTAAAAAAAAAAAATTTTTTTAATTAACAATTTTTCCCCTTTTTTTTTTATAAAGTTTTTCCAGAATATTGTTTACAATTTAAAACCCCTGTCTAGTAATCTTTAATTTCAGGGTACAAAAAAAGGGTTTATTTAAATATTTATACGTTATTTTGTCGTTATTCTTCATAAATAAAGAATAAATTAAACTGGATTCATTTGTTATCGGTTTAAAAACCGAGGACCTGCATTATTTTGCGATGCCGTTACAGCCAGGGGCGGCCGATACGGTCGAAACATATCGCGATATTTAACGACCCGATACACGATATTTATAAACCAAAGACACATTAATAAAAAAAAATTATATAATATCAAATGCTCTAAGAGTAAATGTTTGGATCTTTTTATAAAATGTTCCACAGGATTAATGACAGTCTTTATTAATAAAGCTGGTGTTAGTGAGCTTTAAACATATCGTTTATCACGATACGATAAAATATTGTGCCGTTGCTCACCCCTGATGAGACAGAATTACACAAAAAAAATTCACTTACTTACCAGAAAAGGCCGAAAGTCTCGGTTTTGCTTTTGCTTTTTATTTCTTTTTAATTGTTCGGCAAGGCAGCAGATCCTCTAAAAGTCCCTTAAAAAAAATTTTTTTTTAATTTAATTTTTTTAAAACTCAGATGAGGATCCGGACCAAAAAAATGACAAATATATTCTAGTAAATAGTTGTTCTTAAATTGACGTACTTTTATTTTATTTCAGCAACGATAAGTTTTAGTACTTTTTTTAAAATGTTTTTTTTTTTTAATTTTTTTTTTAACCTATTTATTTATTTTTTTTATTAATTATTTTTTTATTTTATTTATTTTTTATTTAGATAAACTCTTCTGTTATAACTTTAAATCGAGTCGAGAAATGACACAAAAACACAAGTACTGCACTCCCTCTCTTTTGTTTTGAGCGCCGATCCAAACCCGTTAGCGCTTGAACGTCCGCCACGTTGGACGGGCGATCATCTGCTGATCCCTCAGTTCCATCACTTCCCGTCTCCCGTCAGCTTAACGTGCTTCTGGATTTAAGATCGCACGCTTCCGAGGCTCGGCGGCCAGCTGGCCTCGCTTCCCCGTTCCACTCGCCGCTTCTCGGGTTGCCAGGTTTGAGATACGTGCGCGTTTATGAACGTATGAAAGTTTAACGGCCGAACCCTTGGTGGGTTTGTCGACTGCAGCGCGGTGTGGGTCAGAATATTAAAAACCCCGTCCTGTGACGAGAAATAAAGAGGAAAGGAGAGGAGGAACCTAAAGCGTGGCCGTGCAATAAATCAAATGTAGCGCCGCCGGGATCGGATCGTCCAGTGTGTGTGTGTGTGTGTGTGTGTGGTGTGTGTGTGGGGGGTGTGTGGAGACCCTCCAGCCTGCAGATTTGTTCTGTATTATGACAGATGAAAAATCGAGAGGATGTTCCGCAACTGGAGCGAAAAGAACAGATTCTTGGTATCGAGCCGAAACGTGACGGTTAGGAAAAATGGGGAAAAAACAAAAAAAAAAAAACGTTGTTCTGCGTGGTAAAAAAAAACGATCCTGAATCTTGTTCGGACTTTACATGAACTGAAAGTGTTTAAATTGTGGCTGCACCCATACCGGGGGTGCCATCTCCACTTTTCATGCCCATATGGGATCCTTCTGCCTGCTCCGCTCACTGGGCCTGTTCATCATATCTCCATATTTTGGGGGATTTTGTTAACAAGGTTAAGGATTAAACGAGATCTTTTGCGATATATATATTTTTTTTAACCCCTTATTTCTTTTGACCGACGCCTTAAAGCGTGTCCTGAAGCGTATTAACACCCTTGATGTTCGAAGTGATGGATGAATACACACAGAGTAACAGTTTAGGTCATTACGGTGCACATGGCAACCCTTGAAGGGTGACCCAACCTCCCTTTTTTATTTACGTTTATTTCTAAAACATTAGTCTTCCCGATGAGAAACGAGGTGAGCCCAGTGATTTTTAACCCCGCCCCGGTCCCTCGTGCCTTGCTCGTTCTGGCGGTGAAAATCTGTGCTGACGGCTGGATACGCAGAGTGACAGTTTAGGTGATTACGGTGCACATGGCAACCTTTGAAGTGGGGTGACCAACCTCCACCAGTGTTGGATCGTGTTTTTTTTTTTTTGTTTGTTTTTTTTTGTTTGTTTAAAAACTGAAACGAAAAGCTTTATTTTTGTGTTTTAATTTAAATTTTTTTATTTTTATTTATTTTTTTTATTTTTTTAATTCACACGTTTATTTCGTAAAACAACTTAAACGAGGTGAGCCCAGCGATTTTGACCCCGCCCCGATCCGCGAAAGCCAAGCAACCGAGCCCCGGGACGAACGTGGTTCCGGTCGGAGCTCAGGGCGAACGCGCCCGGCGTTGGGACGCCTCTGAACCTTGAGGCGGGTGGGCTACAACCGGCGCGTAAGCACGTGGTTTCGAGAGTGCGGCGACGCGCTCCGGTAGACGCTTTCCAAGCTTTCAAAGACGGGCGTTTTCGGGGACGAAGCCTTGGCAGGACCGAGGCGGCGCCGGGGTGGCATTGCGGGTGATGGGCATCGGGGGGCACGGCTCGTTACTCGAGTGTTTCTAACGAGGCGGCGTCGGCGCTGCTGCTACCCGAGCCCCGTTTATGATTTAATTACGGAACGACACTGTGCTCTGGTCTCGTCTGGCCCGCTGTAATTACTTTATTTGAGCGGCCCATGCATTAATCATGAGGCCGTAGTCGGGGGGGGGGGGGAGGGGGCACACGTGCTCCACGCACGATAAGCACTAATTAGTTTTACGCAGGGTTAAATTAATTAATGTAGATGGGAGAACCTCTCCGGTCTCGAACGAAAAACGTCCCGTCCTGACGGCCGCCTCGTACCGACTTCGAGCCCCCAGCCCCCCACACACACACCCACCCCACCTCACACGATATCCACCGTTCTGGGTTAATTGGCTCGTTATT
>JAVSBV010162568.1:0-14408 GCA_033117975.1 Parotocinclus spilosoma | reverse complement strand
CCTAACCCATCACTAACTACATTTTCTCTTTTCTCTCAGAGCTGATGTTCGGGTGCTGGTTCCGGCACCACACACTTGGATGTTCTTCAGGCTCGGCATCACTGATTGTCTTCAACATCGGAGGCAGGTCCCACCAGAGTGCAGGAACTCCCTCCAGCGGTTAGACATTAGGAGACGATGTGCCTCCAAGGACCTCCCACAAAGGACTCATTTTATAATCTATTTTGTTTTATAAAAAAGTTTATTTTCAATTTTTTCTATTACTAATTTTAATTTTATTATTAGTCTGTTATTTATTTATTGACCTAATTTTGCTATAATTTAATAGACTTTTGGTATTTGTGTATTTAGTTAACATCTGGGCCACCCATGGAGGATGGGTCCCCTGTTGAGTCTTGGTCCTCCCAAGGTTAGGAGGACCCCCAATTTTAGGGAGTTTTTCCTTTCCACTGTCGCCCTAGGCTTGCTCAATTTAGGATTGGCCTTTTATTGTGAAGCTGCTTTGAGACAATGCTATATTGTAAAAAGCGTTATATAAATAAACTTAAATTGAATTGAATTGAAAAGAGCCTCCACTGGCTCAATTGCTGTAGGCAGCTTGGGAAAAGGGCGTCTGCCTTGGTATTCTTGCCCGCCAGTCGATAGGAGATGGCTAAATCAAACCGGATATAGAAGAGTTCCCAACGGGCCTGCTGAGGGTTGAGGCGCTTGGCTGACCTTAAATATTCAAGATTTTTGTCATCGGTGTAAACTGTGACCCTGTGCTGTGCCCCCTCAAGCCAGTGCCTCCATTCTTCTAATGTCAGCTTAATGGCGAGAAGCTCCCTATTTCCCACGTCATAATTTCTCTCAGCTGGGGACAGCTTGTGTAAAAAATAAGCTACAGGATAAGCTTGGGGGGTTCACCTAGCCACTGAGAGAGTATGGCCCCAGTGCCCACGGAGGAGGCGTCCATTTCCAGGATGATGGGGCGGGTGGGATCTGGATGGCCTAGGACTGGGGCTTGTACAAAAGCTGCCTAGAGGTCCCTAAAAGCTGTTTCCACCTCAATGGGTAACTGGAAGCGCTGGGGTTTACCCAGGAGGAGGGCTGAATGGGAACCACGGTTCCTGATAAACCTGCAGTGGAAGTTAGCAAAACCAAGGAACCTCTGGAGGTATTTGATGGACTTTGGTCTTGTCCATCGCCACACCTTGTGGAGAGATGATATATCGAAGCAGTAGATGAGGATATCGTACAAATATATCGCTATGAATCGCCCCAGCATGTCCCTGAGCATGGTATTGATGAAAGCCTGGAAAAAACAGGCATGTTGGCAAGGCGAAACGTCATGACCAAGAATTCATAGTGATCGGTGCTGGTGCTGAAGGCAGTTTTCCACTTACCCCCCTCTTTGATACGTACCAAGTTGTAAGCATTACGTAAGTCCAGTTTGGTGTACCACTGGGTCGTCCGTAGCTGTTCTAATGGTGTAGGTACTAAGGTGAGGGTATTTGTACCTCTTGGAAATCCGGTTGAGCCGCCCGGTTGTCAATTCATGGTCCCAGGGAGGAATCTGCCTTGGGCACAAAAAAGAATCCTGCTGAAAGTGGAGACGCAGAAGGATGAATTAATCTAAGATGCAGATACTCCTTTATGTAGGTGTCCATGGCGGCTTTCTCGGTTGGGTAGAGAGGGTAGAGGCGGGCTTTAGGGAAGATGGCGCCTTCCAGGAGCTTGATAATACATTCATATGGATGATTAGGAGGAAGAGGGGTCGGAGAAAACTTGTTGAAGACCTGGACAAGATCTTGGTATTCCAGTGGTAGGGACAGAGACGGTTCTGATGCCTGAATGGAGTCCAACTGGATAGTGGGAAGGTGCAGGCAGTGACTGAAACAGAAAGGCGACTAGCATGTGAGTTCCTTGGTATTCCAGGAGATGGTGGGGTTGTCTAGGTGGAGCCATGGGAAGCCAGTGATTATGGGATGGGTTAAATGGGGACTTCATTGGAAGGAATGTGATGATCTCCTCATGAATAGCACCAGCTAGCATGTGTTATGGAGCAGTGGTGCGACTCAGGAGACCCCAAGTGATTGTCCTTTGACGGTGGTAAAATGTCGATTGGAGAGCTCCGGTTGTAGATCCCCTCTCAGGCCCCGTCTGTACGTGGGCAAAAGAGACAACTGATTCCACCCACTCTGAGCTACAGATACAGGACTGCAGGGTATACTATGTGGCACCGTGTGAGCCCTGATGCAAAATCAGTTGCTGCCTGAGGAAGAACGTCCTTCCTGGGGATGTTGGAAAACAGCACGAAAGGCTTTAATGAAGCGCTAATAATTACTAGCCTCCTTACCTTGCTGAGTCCAGATCAGATAGCCCACTCCAGTGCTGGCCCGGTTAGTAACGAGATGTCTGATGCTGATAGTGCAGGTGTGCAATTACCAGCAGAGGTGGAACACCAACTACAGGCAGTAAATGGCGCTGCTGGGCCGCAGACAGCTCCTGACTGTCTAACGGGAAGCTTAAAAATTGTACTTAACAAGCTGGTCTCGCCGCTTTGAGGTGGCAGAACAAGCTATGCATCCACCCGCCACTGACATTTCCCGAGTGTTAGCATCAGTTTTGCCTACTCGCCTGAGTGATGCAGCATTTTTGTATTGGGATAGTTTGTCTCCTGCAGTCCAGCAAAATTACAGCCAAGTGAAAGAAAAACTCAGAAATGTTTTCGGCTCAAAATACACATTGCCGTTCTTCCAGACTCATGTGAATGCACGACCTCGTAAACCCGGGGGAAAGCTTGGATGTGTACAGTGCAGATATCACTTGCCTTGTGCTGGAAGCCTTTCCCGATTATAATGTCACTGCTCAAGAAGGTGAGAAGTTTGGATGCTTTGTGGCTGTTTTAGACCTAGATTTGCAGTCAAAAATTCATGAAATGGGGGCATCCAGCATGGATTAAGCCCTCAATGTTGCTAGCCACTGTGAGAGAACACGTACTGCAATGCAGTTTGATTATTCTCCCCTGCCAAGCCCTGAACAAGTAGCTATGGTTCGCTCCAAGTCATCTGGTGACAAGCTTGTTAGTGCAATAGAGCAGCTAACACTCACTGTAAGGGGTCTGAAAAATGATGTTTGCTGCAGCATGATTTTCAAGTTGTCGGAGGAGCTCATTATCCAGTTATACTCGGCTGGGATTTCCTGGTAAAACACCATGCTCTGCTTGACAGTGACAACAAATCATTACTGTTGTGGAACGTGTCTACCTCTTGTGCCAAAAGGACATAAAGTAGCGACATGCTGCAATGTGTCTGTTCCAGCACCTGTTAAGCTCCCTGCTATGAGTGAAACCATCATCACTGCTTGTGTTTCAGGATCCACAGCCGGTTCTCTTGTCCCAACCGACTATATGGATGTTCTCAAACCCAATCCAACACGTAATGTTTCTGTCAGTGAAGACCAAAATGGCATGACTGTTGTTTGTGTGTTAAACACCACTGAAGACGACATTGAACTGCAGCCTGGTCAACATTTGGGTGAGTTTCATTCCGCCCTACCCAATGACACTACAGTAGTTGAAGAGACCTGTTGCATGACCACTCCATTACATTGTGATGACACACCACCTGTGCAGATAGATGATGTCTTTACAAGTCACTCCTGGCAAAATACTCTACTGTGTTCAGTAGGCATTCAGAAGACAGAGGTCCCACAGAGGTCGACATCAGCTGAGGAAAGTTATAGTCCTTGGGTTGCACCAGTCCTCTTAGTTCGGAAAAAGGATTGCACCTGGAGATTTTGCCTAGACTAGGCAAAAGGCTCAGCCTGGAGAGCTTAATGCTGTGACCATTAAAGACTCTCATCCATTACCAAGGGTGGACAATGCTCTTAATGCTTTATCAGGTTCTGCATGGTTCTCAACTATGGACCTTCAGCATGGTTACTGGCAAGTTGAAACAGTGGACCAAGATCGAGAAAAACTGCATTCACTACTGGCTCTGGGATGTACTATTTTAAGGTTTTACCCATGGGTCTTACAAATGCCCCAGCAACATTCCAGCGTTTAATGGAAATGGTGCTCCATGGTCTTACATGGAAAACATGATTGGTGTATTTAGATGATGTTGTAATTTACAGTCAGTCTTTTAGTGATCATCTTCACCACTTGACCTACGGGCCTAAAGCTAAACCCTGCAGAGTGCTGCCTGGCTAAAGATCATGTCAAGTTCTTGGGTCATGTTGTGTCGAAATATGGTATACAGCCAGATCCACAAAATGTGCAATCTGTTGCAGACTGGCCAACACCACATACTCCCACAGAAGTCAGAGCATTCTTGGGACTTTGCTCCTACTACCAAAAATTCATCAGAAATTTTGCGCACCATGCTGCTCCTCTCCATGCACTCACAGAAAATAATGCTCCATTTCAGTGGACTTCCCAATGCCAAGATTCATTTGCTTATTTGAAGCAAGCTCTGTTACATCCTCCGGTGGTTGCTTTCCCAGATTTTTCATTGCCTTTCAGTATTTACACTGATGCTTCTAGTTCTGCCATTGGGGCTGTGCTAGCTCAGAAACATGGGAGTCATGAGACTGTGGTGGCCTATGCTTGTCATGTTCTCACAAAAGCTGAAAGAAAGTGGTTGACATATAATAGGGAACTTTGGGCCATTGTTTGGGCAGTAGGGAATTTCAAGTGCTATCTTTACAAGCAGCCATTTGTGATCATCACAGATCACAAACCACTTGTAGGTCTTCGGAAAATCCCTATAGACAATGACAGAACTGGCCGACGTGCACGGTGGCCTTTGGAACTTGATGCCTTTGAGTGGACTGTACTGTACAGAGAGAGACAAAAACACAGTAATGCTGATGCTTTATCGCGTCGTCCTGGTGGAAACAGATCGGAAGAGTGTATCACCTCCCCCATCTAATTGAACAGCTCAAATGCCATAGCAAAAGAGAGCGATCCTGTCCCTAGTTCAAGTTTTGCCACTACACAAAGCCACAACTGTCACAATACTGATCTCAAGCAGGTTACCCGTACTCTCACGCAAGACTCTCCACATCTGTACAGCTCTTACTTGCAATGTGTCCCTGAGATCACCTTATCTACAATGGTACTTCAGCTCACAGATGATGACTTAAGAGAGAAGCAGGAACAGGACCCATTCCTGTCAGAGATCATGAGATGGAAAGCTAAAGGGCCAACCTTCTGGCGTATGAAAAAACATACACCAGTGGAGAGAGCGTATTGGCAAGAATATCCCAAACTGACTTTTAACAATGGTATCCTCTGTCGCAAAGTGTGCAGCCCATCCTCTAAATCTGTGATACATAAAGTACTTGTGCCTGACGTTCAAAAGGAAAATGTTCTCAAGCTTCTTCACAGAAACCCAGTTACAAGTCATCTTTCAGCAGAAAAAGTCTTGAAACGGGCACAGCAGGTTTGCTACTGACCTGGCATGTCACGTGACATCCGCGAGTGGTGCACGAGATGTGCTCCATGCGATGTTAGACGCCGCCCTACACCTCATATGAGGGCACTTATGAGAACAATTGTTGCAAATTTATCATTTCAAAAAGTCGCTGCTAACATTCCTGAACTCCCTATCTCAAGCCTGGTAACCGATATGTGCTGGTGGTTCAAGACTCCAAATATGTCAATTTTTATGCAATTTCAGATCAACGCTCTTCTACAGTAGCCAAGTGTCTCTTTGAGAACTACATTCGGGAATATGGCATTCCTGAAACCATACACACTGATCAGGGTCGTCAGTTTGAGTCTGACCTTATCAGTCACCTATGTAAATTTCTTGTGGTTAAGAAAACTCGTACAAGCTCATATCATCCCCAAGGCAACAGAATGGTTGAGAGGTTTAACAGAACTCTTATTGACCAGCTGGCCAAGTTGCTTCTCAAACAGCCTGGTGAGTGGGACAAATGTCTAAATCAAGTTGCCCTGGCTAATAACACTTGCCCGCATGCTACAACTGGCTTCAGCCCTTTTTTCCTAACTCATGGACGAAAAACGAGAATGCCTGCTAACCTACTGTAATCGAGACTTATCCCCTCTGCCTCAACCCCAGGATCACCTGCAAATTATGCAGCACAGATGACCCGCAAGCTTCAATCAGCCATTGAGTCTGCTGCACGGAACTGCGGTAGCCTAGAGGAAAAGGTGCTGGACTCTGGACCCAAAGGATCTGATGGTCCAGGGTTCAAATCCCACCTCTGCCAAGCTGCCACAGTTGGGTCCCTGAGCAAGGCCTTCAACCCACAATGGCTTAGATTGTAAGACTGCATGAGAAGTCACTCTGGATAATAATCTGCTAAATGCTGTAAATGTAAATGTAAAGGAACAGAGACTTTGCTCACAGGCAGCAAAAGCTCCACTATCACAAGTACATGAGGAATAGTCTTTATAACCCAGGTGACCTCGTATGGTTAAATGACCCCACCACAGCGCGACAAAAGCTGGCTGATGCAAATGCACTGGAAAGGTCTGTTCGAAATGTAGTGTCTTCATACATTTGAACTCTGTAAGCACCCGACCCTTCAACATTTCTGCCAACAGCCAAGTATCTTCACAGTCCTTACAGACTGATTCACCTTCAGCTAGGGAATTTCTGACCCAAATGCACCTCCTTGAACCCCTGGTAGTTAGTCGACCTTCAGCTCGCCTCCCTGCGGTTATGGGCCACAGTTCAAGGACTTCAGCGCAGCCCAGGCTGAAGTCCAGCGAGGCCGCACAGTTATCTGAGGTACCATGTTCTGACGTGAGACTGTTCTTGCACATATCACGTATATACATACACCTATACTGATAACAGGACTTTTGGGTTTTTTTGTTTAACCACTGATATTGCAATGCAGTTGTTATGGTGTGAAACGAGGACGTGTCTTAAGTGAAACAGGGAAGAAGTGTAAGCTTTTATTTTGGCTAAATGAACGAAATGTTTAGTTTGACAGTTTTAAGATAATCTGTTTTGTGGTTCAAGTTTTGTTCACGTGAACGTCTGTTCGGCTTTCTGATTGGTTGGGGAGGTCACAGTGTGGAGGGTTTTTTTGGTGGATAAAGAAAGTGTGGAAGTAAAAAGTAAGAGTGAACAAACCCTGTGCGCCTAAAGCTGATGGAACAATAAACAGCACTGCATGTTATTAATCCGTCTCCATCCTGCTTCCTTTTATTTGAAGAGTGATTGTGCCACCATATATTAAACTCTTACAATACCAATTGAGTATCATTTAAATGCCACAGCCTACCTCAATATTGTTGCTGACCATGTCCATCCCTTCATGACAACAGTGTCACCACCTATCTTCTATACGGTATGTCACAAAGCATAAATTTCAAACCGGTTTTCTAAACTTGACAGTGAGTTTACTATGCATAAACGGCCTCCACATTCACCAGATCTCAATGCAACAGAACACATTTTGGGTATCGTGGCAATGCCAAATAACTTGGCTTTGTTCAATCAAAGAAGTTATGTGCTCAGCATCAAATCCAAAATTAGATTTTTGAAAATGGACATAAGAGTGCTACCAGCTTTGCTGTAGATGTTAAAGGGGTGGGGGGATCGGCCTGTCAGTGATCAGACCATACTCTGCACAATGTATCAACTGGTCTGCATGGCTATCATGCCAGAAGAAAGCTTCTTCTAAAGATGATGCGAAATAAAGCCCACAAACAGTTTTGTGGTCTCATGAGACCAAAATAAACTTATTTGGTTCAGATGGTCTCAAGCGTGTGTGGCATCCAGTTGAAGAGTACAAAGACAAGTGTGTCATCCATAAAGTCAAGCATGATGGTGTGCATGTTATGGTTTAAAGCTGCATAAATACTGCTGGCTGTGGGGAACTACAGTTGATTAAGGGAATCGTGAATATCAAAATGTACTAAAATATCAAAATGAAGCAGAGCATGATTCCCCCCTTCAGAAACAGTATTTCAACATGATAATGACTCCAATCAATCTCCAGATTTAAACTGTATTGAGCATCTGTTGGTGGAGGACAGCAAGGTCTCGAACATTCACCAGCTCTGTGACCTCGTCATAAAGGAGTAGAAGAGGATTCCAGTGGCGACCTGTGAAGTTCTAGTAAACCCCAAGAGAGTTAAGGCAGTGCTGGAAAATAATGATGTAAAGTAGTCAGTCTACAGCTTGCATTACAGCATGATTTGCTGTGCTTTTAAAATAACTTAACTCAAATCTTGAAACATATTGATCATTTTTAATTCGGGTTGTACTCGCTGTTGTTTCCAATGGTTTAGATATTAATGGCTGTGTGTTAAGTTATTTTAAATGCACAGCAAATTCACACTGTTATGCAAGCTGTAGACTGACTACTTTACATTGTATCAAAGTATTAAGTGCTGTTCGATTAAATGATATAATTACAGAATTACCGCTGTTGGAAATAAGTCTGCCCAAGGTCACTGACTTCATCATAGAACTTTTATAATGATTTACATAGAGTTTAGGTAATGTTCCTAATGATAGTAGGTTTTTTAATTTGAAAAATTGCCATATAAATAATGTGAAGTGTTACATACAAAACCACATGTTGTTGCTAGATGTGAAGTTAATACAAGCTTGTTAAAAACTACATGTTTTAATGTTGAGCATAGGGACTAGCAACATGTTTTGTAATTTTATTTTAATGCAGATCTACCCACGTCTCTCATATTCATTACACAGACCAAATTATTTAACCAGTGGTACTAAACATTACTATGTGTCAGCATTGTGGAAATCCTAATAAAACCAACAGAGACAAGCATGCACCAGCCTGTTGTCCGTTATACAATCACTCATTCTGCCAGTCTTTCATTGTCAGATTTCAGTCATCCGTGCACAATAGATTTAGCTATACCCATTCAGCAGATTTGGGTCTGATCCCCCAGTATGACCTCAGTATAATTATCTCTTGCTGTATAATACACTTTGCTTACATACTGTTGCTACATAATGCCTTAGTAAAACTGAGTTCTTAATTGTTACTGCATAAATTATTTTATTCTATAATGCAAAGGAAAAAAGTATTTATTGGGCATTATTATTATTATTATTATTATTATTATTATACTGTGCATGTAGTATCCCATAGTTTCTTGACATTTGTGTTGTTGGTTGATTACAGACATAACTGTGATTAATGCTTATTGACTTCCACCAAAAACAAAATATTGTAATTGTATAAATATTGTATTGAGTTAACTCTAATCTCTGCATGCTCACTTTAATTTGATCTTCCAAGGAAGCACACATGACCACCTTAGTATTTTATTGTGACATTTATGTAGGCATCTGCACTGAACATTGTTTCTGTAAGAGTTGTTACCACAGTGTTAATGACATTTGTACTATTGACTACATCAAGCATTAAATACTTTACATCAAGCTTTAAATAAAACACAATACAATGTGATAAAGTCTTAATTTCTTTCTTTACACACTTGGATTGGTTTTGTTTGGTTTATGTAATGAAAAGATAACACTATTAAAAATAAATGTCAACCAGCATCAACCACCGGAAAAAAGATGACTTCTCACTTTTCTAGTATAGCAAGCAGTATTATTTATTATCATCTTGATCAATGTTACATGTCATCCAGTGGGTCCAATCTCAGTATGGGTTGGTGTAATAGACGCTGGTAGGCTACAGATTTGGATTAGTAGCCACAGTGGTGATTAATGAGGTTGTGATAAATGTGGATATTAGCACAAAGACAAAGCTGGACTGCGGTTTGTATGCAGCACCAGCTGGAGTAGTCGTTGGGTGGCTGGATGAATTTGTTGCCACAGTGCTGTTGAAGCCATAGTTAATTGTCTGGTTTGCTGCAGTTACAGTTGGAGGCAACGTTACTTGAGAGACTGCCTGTAAAGTAAAAAAAGTAAAACATTTTTATTCATTCATTTTGTAGCAGCCTTGCAAATGCCTTTGTACAGTTTTTTGCAAGATATTGAATTAGCTATAAAGAGTTTAAAGCATCAAGTACTGAAAGTGAAGTGTACTGAGCACATTCTTCTCATAAGGACTAATGTAGATTCATTTAATCTGCTCCAGTCCCCCAGAAATTGAAAGTCAAAGTATGGTTTTTATTGTTATTAAAAACAGCGTTCCCCCAGAACATACAGGTGCTACATATTGACATTAAATCACAAAGGACAATACAATACAAATATTAACAACAAACTGTATTTAAAGTGCACAATTGTAACATGCAAAATAATGCAGACAGTACAAACAGTGCGACAAATTCAGCAGTGCAAGACAAATACATACAGTGCACAGTGTACAGTACAGCGTAAAACGAATCACTTGTGGTATATAAGTAAGCAATAAAGTGCCGAATGACCATAACACTGAAAGTAAGATATATTCGCTCAGTGTTAGCAGTAGAAAGAAATGTGCAAACACATATTTATTTGTGAGAGGTCTAAGTTTTGTGTGTTGTGTTGTTGTAGTCCAATCTCTGGTTACTGAGGAGTCTAATGGCTTGTGGAAAGAAACTGTTACACAGTCTGCTTATAAGGGCCCAAATGCTCCAGTATCTCTAGATGGCAGCTCTGTGTGCAATGAGTGTGAGGGGTGTGTGACGTCACCCACAACACTGATGGCTTTGCAGATGCAGCATGTGCCACACTGTATAAGGCAGTTATATGTTTTGTTATATGTAACAGTTAAAACTATTATATGCATTACAGAAGTCATATTGTACAGATGCTCCCTGATTTACGAAGGAGATGTATTCTGACAAATCCGTCATAAATTAAACATATTATGAACTGAGCAGTTTAAGTGTTTGGTAGAGGGGTAATGTAATGTAATGCTAAGTTAGTTAATATTTTAAACACTATTAATATTTTAAACAAATTACATTAAAACAGCTTATTTTATAATAAAGTGCAAAAAAAATACATTAGTGAGTAATGGATTAGCTAACTGCAGCCATCAAATACGTCAAGAGTAATATACTGTGCAGTAGTTCTCACTGTACTCCTTTTAGTTGGCTGTTATCCTTAACCTTTTTAGAGCCAGAGTTGTTGCACTAAGAATACTGTAATGAAAACTGTATTATTGTGCACATGTGCCTGCAGACTGTTACAGAAGCTCCTGTTTGTGTTTTTCGTTTTTCTTGTTTTAACTTTTATATTACTGAAGTTTTCCTCCTTAAATAAAGCATTTCTGATTCTGAAAAAAGTAAAGATCTCCACTGAGCGAGAGCTATTGTTACTCTGAATAAATACATTTCTTTCTACTGAATCTTGAGCTGTCGGCTAAAACAAGCCGCATACATTGACTCAAAACTCATAGCGTATGCGGCCAGTACCAAGCAAATGACAAGAAGCAAGACAATTTTTCAACAAGAAAACTTTCCCCCTCAAAATGTTTTCTGAATTTTTTTGAATTCTCAGAGTAACTCTGAATTTCGAACTAAATTTGACAAGTTCCACCATGGTTGAGAACTGCGGTACCACCCTATTAAATGTTGGAGGCAAAATAGTTACTTTACAATTCAATTATACAGTATAATAGCCTATAAGAAGATTGCCAACACCCTGAAAGTGAGCTGCCAAGACTATACAGTGGTTTAACAGGACAGGTTCCACTGAAAACAGTGTTTCCAGAACACACCTATAAGTCTACCATTGCCTTGCTAAAGAAACTGAGGGTAAGGGTGCTGGACTGACCAAGCATTTCTCCAGACTTCAACCCTATTGAGCATCTGTGGAGGAAAACAAGGTCTCTAACATCTACCAGCTCCATGATGTTGTCATGGAGGAGTGGAAGAAGATTCCAGTGGAAACCTGTGAAGCTCTAATGAACTCCATGCCCAAGAGAGTTAAGGCAGTGCTGAAAAATAATGCTGGCCACATACAGTATTGACACTGAGCACAATTTAACAATCTTATTATCTTCTTATCTTAAGAGTGTAATCCCTTTTGGTGGTTTAGATATTAATGGCTGTGTGTTGAGTTGTTTTGATGGCACAGCAAATTTACACTGTTATACAAGCTGTAGACTGATTACTTTACACTGTATCAAAGTGTCACATCTTCAGTATTGTCCCATGGGAAAATTATAATAAAATAGTTACAAAAATGTTATGGGTGTACTTACTTTTGTGAGATAAGTTTACTTGTTACACAAGTAAAATTGTTGATTGTTGTGTTGTTTTGTAGTATTTTCAACTCAGTGTTGTCATGCTCCATTCACATATGCCCAACCATGCATGCGGAACCAGTTGGGCATTCTGTTGATTCACACATACCTTGTGTGTACCTTGTTTGTGCCTAAGCTGCCTACTGTAGTTCTCATTACATTCTGCTGTACACTAGCTCCCTGTATGTCTTTGCTCACACTGGTGTGAGTGTTGACTTCACCATCATGGAGATGGCAGTGAACGAACCAGTAATTAATCTGAGCAAAGCATATGCAGCTTCTGGGGAGAAAGCAATAGATCACTAAGCTAAGTCAGGCTATTAAGGTACTCCAAGCCAATCAGAATAGTCCCTGGCACCCACGATTTCAGAATTGTCATAACCAATATCCAGTCTAAGCATGTTCAAGATATTTTACTTTAACATCTGCTGCACTTTCCACTCGTTATCACTATGCTGTCACGCCCATAGTCCTCATCATTTATCTATTCACTGGGCTAGCTGTCACATGGTTAAACATGACAGTTCAGGGAACAATGCAGAGGACTGGTGAGGAAGAGGAGGAGGTCACAAAAGCAAATTCAGGGCATGTTGAACCACATTGGTTTCTGCATATGTTCTGCAGTTTCGCATACTTGCCACCAAAAAGTACTGGAATTACATAATTGTCACTTCCACATTCTGTTGCAGACACACACTGGTGCTCCAAGCAAAGTTGGCTTGTTGTTATTTCCTTGGATTTCCATGAAGGACCTTGCTGGACAGGATAATCCTTTCTTTATAGCTGTCTGTCTGTCTGTCTGTCTGTCTGTCTATCTGTCTATCTACCTACCTACTAGGGGTGGGGGAAAAATTAGAATTTTCAGTGCATCGCAATTTGTTAATGATTAGTTAATGATTCTGAATTGATTAACAAATGTCAATAATCTATAATCGAGCACACTTGCATCTGAACATGTAGACCAGCTTTAGTTCTTACACAAGAACTTAAACACTCAATAACTGAGCTCTGTAACATCTATTTTGAGTTTAATAATCTTGAAGTATGTTTTCTGAAAAGCGCCTTTTCTTTGTTGCGCTTCTCTCTGTCTTGCTTTTGCTTCAAAAAGTTTCTCTTTTTTTTTTTTTTTTTTAGACCTGATTTGAAGGTTGGGCGGGATCTAGGCAAATATTGGCTGCTGGAGTTAAGCCCCGCTACATCAGCGAAAGAACGCCACTTTTTTACCCCGATTGGAAAATGGTCGGTGATAAACACAGGGAAGCTGTGTGTTTATGTTTTCTCATATCAGCTAGTTTTAATAATGATGCCTTTTAATAATGAGGCTTAGAGTCAGACTGCTAAACTGCTAAACTTTTTGAAGCGAAAGTGAGACTGAGAGAAGCGCGATGGAGAAAAGGCGCAAAGGAAGCGAAAAAACGGATACTTAAAAAATATTAAACTCAAAATAGACGATTACAAACAGAAACATTCTTTTTATAAACCGGTTTTTATTACAAAATGTTAAATTGTTGGTTACGGGTTTTTTGGTTCTTAAATGTTTAGGATCTATTATGGCGCCATAGATTTGTCTCATGTAGTCACATGGTAAAGAAAAACACCCTGTATAGATAAAAACGAATCGAGATGCATCGATAATCGTTGCCTCCTGATCGAATCAAATCGTGAGGTGCCTAGAGATTCCCACCCCTAATATATATATATATTTCAATCATTGGTGCTGCGGCGGATCCGAGAAACACAAAAAAATATATATATATTATTTTTATATTCTTCAAATATGATCGTTGGCGAATCCTCAAAACAAGCAATAAAAAAAATCTGGCCTTACTGGTTCAGTAAAAAAGTATGACAAGACAAGATAACGATTAAGTTGCCTTGGCGGTAAGATATGCATAAAGTAACACATTCATACATATATACGTAAAACATTCAGTGAACCCTCGTTATAAAAATGTACAATGTTCCAGAAAATTATAATTTATAATTTATAATTTATTTTGGTAATGGGAGCTTTATTTTAATTAGGTCCTATAGGAAAATCAATTGGTTTTTTTTTAAAGTGTGAGTTGTGTAATGTTGTGAGTGCTGTATAGTGGCACTACTTGTTCCAGTGGGTTTGTACACTGCTCACGAAAACGAGGAGATATTTCAAAACGAATAGGAAGCGATTAAAAAAAGACGGGACGTGCTATGTAACATATTAAATGTTTATTAAACCTTTATTGTACGATTTACACGTATAGCGAACGTAC
>JAVSBV010162567.1:0-28419 GCA_033117975.1 Parotocinclus spilosoma | reverse complement strand
GTAGAAACAACAGCTATTTACTGTAAATCATCATATTTTATCATTTATAACATTCCTTTATTGTTAGAATTAATATTTGTAATTTATTTTTTATAAATGTTGTGATTTTTTCATGTAAAAGTTCTGCAAAAACCAGAGAAAATCAGCAATAATTTTTTTCATTATTATGTTTTGAAAACCCGCGATGCACCAAGCCCGCGAAAGGTGAACCACGAATTGGCGAGGGAACAGTGCAATGCATTTAAGTTTTCTTACTGTTTTCAATGTCTTTTAAAAAATACATTACAATAAGAATAAACCATGATACAGAGCATCCTGTAAAATGATGTTCCTCAGAAGAAGGTTGGCTCCTGGTCTCACTGAGTCTTGTCTATATTTAGTATATTTATATGTATGCGTTCTGTCTTGCCAGAGGCTCTCGAGTTAGGAGTTCTGTTACATGACGCAGCCCACAATACACTGTTAAAGATATTAATTATGAGCATTCAAAGATAGTATGACCTTAAAGAGATCAGTGTGAATGTCCTCTGTGAATGTGCCCTGTGGAAATAAGTCAGAAAATGAGATCTTTTTAATATCTCCGTAGTTTCTCTTAGAAGCAATCAGATAAGAAATTAGACTTTAGGAAAACAAATGAGACTTCAGTATAAGTCTCATGCTACTCAAATGTGTCTCCTGAAATCACATTCAGGACTTTAAGAACTCCTCAGTGATATCACGTGTGTCCCCTTGAGTTGTACTACAGATCTTAGTACAATGTGGTAAAATTATTGCAACACTACACTGCTCATATTTCATTTTGAAATTTCCCCTAATTTTTGTAAGCTGAAATACTAAAATTCTAAAACACCCTCACAAAATGTTGATATTTCAAAATGAATATTAAATAACTGCTGGACAATTTGATCCTGTTCATTCCCCATCACTGTCAGTGTGGCTTGGCACTTTTGGGTGACCATACACCCTACTGAACAGTCAATTTTGGGGCAACTTGTCAAGTTTGATCACATCCATGAATATATCACTTGCTACTTAATCACCATAACTGAGTTTGCATCTCATTTGTGTAATCGCTTAACTTTCTTTGACTTTTCATTGGCTTTCTGATTATCTTGCTTAATGAAATGAAAGACAACGCTTCTTTTTTACTTGCTTTATATTCATTTAGAAATATCTCCTATTTTTGTGAGCAGTATATTTCTTTCTGTTTGATTCCCCCCCTTTTTAAACAGGAATCTGATTCATTTGCACTTTGTTTCAGTTTCAGTGCCTGAACTGGAACCAGCACTTCAGGTGTTACTTTAGCAATCTGACTTTTACTTTTAAAAATGTGTTTGCTGTACAGAGTAATTCTTGAAAGAGATTAAATGAAGACTTGAAAAAGATCTCATGCATCTCTTAGCTTTGACTCCTTTAGCCTCAGAAGTATGTAATGTCTAATGAGCAATGTTTGGAGAAACATCTGTGAACATGTTGCTCCTTAAATGAAACAAAGGCGAGAAATAAATCTCAAAAACAGTTCTTGTTCTTTCATTCCTTTAACTACCTCAAGCCCTAACAAATATATACAAATATTTGTAACCTGTGAGGACAGTTAGGGATTTGCAAATGCAAATCCACATTCGAATCAAGAAAAAAAGGCAAATAATTCCAAATGCAATTGCTTTTTGCCAGTCAGTTTGATATAGTATTTAAACTGATGGTGAGTGTTATATTTCTTCTAACACTAATTCACGTCCACAGTGCAGGAAGACCACCGAGACATCTGCTTGAAAAGTGCACCCTGGCTAAAGTGTATAGCCTTAAACCCCCCAGGCTTTTCACATGTAAATGACCATGTTATCTCAGTCAGAAGGCCTTCTGTTAAGACAGAGCATGATCTTCCCCTCTGGCTCCTTTTAAACCCTGCTTTAAACTCAATGAGCATATGCCATGACTGGGTGTCGCTGAGCTTATGATCGTATCGTATACCATGGGTCAGGGTCTTTTAATGAGACGAAGACCGAAAGATCACAGCACGCAATTAAATCTATAAAACATTACTGTCCACTCTGCTATAAAGCAGCTCTGTTTAATGAGATCCACTTAGCCTGTTTATATGAAAGTTAGCCAGCCCTAATATAGTAATCAAACATACAGATAGCAGTGAAGAAATCAAGAAAACAAGCAGCCAATTATTTGAGACATTGGTGATTTTTTTCTGTGCCTTTAAGTGGGAATGCTGAATGAGTGACAGCTTGAGAGCGGGAGTATGCTCAGTGATAACTGCATGCAGATCAGGGCTTGAGTTGGCAGAGATGGCACTCAGTGCCACCGTTACAGTGACAACCTGACAGACAAGGAGGAGGCTGCCAGATGGGCATGGGTGCACAGGCTGAGGGGTGGGTGGTGGCACACTGACAGCTTGTTCCGCCATCAGTAGGAACTGAGGAAATAAGAAGATGCAAGAATGAAGAACATTTTAGGATGGGTAAAGATGGATGGATAAAAAGAAGGCAACACACCAGTGTTTTAACAAGTGATCCCTTATTTTATGTTCAGCTCTTTTTGGCCTTTGTTAGGTACTGGGTTGGACTCCTTTTAATTTCAGAACTACCTTAAGTATTAGTCATTCAACAAGGTGGTGTTGGAAACATTCCTCAAAGGTTTGGGTCCATATTGACATGAAGGTACAACTCAATTGGTGCTTCTTGGCTGCACAAGCATGATAGGAATCTTCCATTCCTCCACATCCCAAAGGTGCCCTACTGGATTGAGATTGTGGTGTGGTCGAGTGGTAGTCAGGGTGGTCTTCTGCTGCTGTAGCCCATCTGTTTCAAGGTTTAACATGTTGTGCATTCAGAGATGCTCTTCTGTATACCTCGGTTGTAACGAGTGGTCATTTGGGTTACTGGTGCATTTTTGGTAGACTGAACCAGTCTTGCCATTCTCCTGTGACCTCTGGCATAAACAAGGCATTTTCACCCAGAGGAACATTCTGTGTAAACCATAGAGATGCCCTAGTAGATCAGCAGTTTCTGAAATATTCAGACCAGCACGTCAAACAGTACAAGGTTTGGAAATCTGGCACAAGTGAAGATACTGGTAAAACCAGATGTTGTTTTTTCTTCACGTTTCATTTGTCCTTTTGATATTAACCGCTACGTATAGATAAAGATGTATGCCATATATAGATGAAAGTGAAAATTGCTAAAAGTTTCCATACATGTTTGCCACTGGACAAAGATGAGATATGGTAGTAGCTCTGGTGGCATCAGCCAGCTTCTGGATGCAGCAATTCCTGAGGGCCATTGAGCAAGGCCTTTAATCCTTAATTGCTTGGATTGTACCCTGTAAGACCGTATTAGTTGTACTTCTAGCTGGATAAGGCCATCTGCCAAATATGACCAATGTAAGTTTGATAACTGCAGAAGTTGTGTGTCTCAATGTGCACAGCTAATTTTTGTGGGCAGTGTATATCCCTCAGCTTGTATTTATTAAAGCATGGCATTGTCAGAGAGTAACCTTAAACAGTGTGAGTCAGGGAATATCCAACAGCCATCAATCAAAACAATTGTGAAAATGGAAACTGGTAAGGAATAAATGCCAGGAAACAGCGATCATTGTGTTGTTATTCATTACTCTGAGTCAGCGCTCCCTCTTCATGTTCCTTCTTGTATTGCTTTTTGATGGGTTATTCAGTGTTTCCACAGCCAACTCACCTGATGGCTGAATGAGCTCATTGTTCCTGCTCATTAATCCACATGGGGTCACGGGCCAGCCAGGGTGGAAACTCTGGGTGCAAGGGCAGGAAATCCCAAGACAGGGCACCAGTCGATCATAGGGCTCATTCACTAAGGGAGTCTTAAAAGACACCATTTAACCTAACACGCATGAACTGTGGAAGAAAACTGGAGTACCCGGAGTAAACCCACGCAGACACGAGGAGGACATACTGACTTAACACAGAAAGGACCCAGGCCGCTCTACCCTGGGATTGAACCTGGGACCTTCTTGCTGTGAAGCAGCGGTGCTACCCACCGAACCACCATGCTGCATAAATTCAATATTTACTCATTTAATCTTGTTGTCCCTCTTTTTTGGTCAGCATCATGTTTCACTGTTGATAGCAACACTAGGTGTAAAGCATGTATAAACACAATATGGGTTGATTGTTGGTTCTAGTCACTGAGCCACTCGGATTTGTATTCCCCCTCTAGCATGATGACATTTGAACTGCAATCAGAACTCACAAGTGAAATAAGCAACTAGGCCTTTAGAAATAAGCACACAACAAACAACAAGGTCCAGCAACCATCTTTGAGTCCAACTATACATGCACTGGGGCAGCACGGTGGTTCGGTGGGTACCACTTGCCTCACAACAAGAAGGTCCCGAGTTCTGTCCCAGGGTCAAGCAGCTTGGGTTCTTTCTGTGTGGAGTCTGCATGTCCTTCCCGTGTCTGCGTGGGTTTACTCCGAGTACTCCAGTTTTCTCCAACAGTCCAAAGACATGCGTGCTAGGTTAGTTGGCGTCTCCAAATCGTCACTGACTTGTGTATGCAAAACACCCCAGCTGTGTAACTGTGTAACTACTCCACTGTCCTGCCAAAATACTTCATGGATCACATCAATGAGGGACAGAAATGTGTGGAGATCGATGGTCCATCAAGTGACCAAGAATCAAGTCTACGGTTAATCCCATCCCCATATATGCACTGAGAAATCTGATTACTAAGGTAAATTTCAGCTCTCTTTATTTCGTATTTCTTAATCTAATTTCTAGATTTGTTTCGTCATTGTTTTTGCACATCATCTGGACTGAGTTTTGACTTTTTTCTGTCAATCCATTGCAATATGTGGGCCGATGAATGTGGCAATGGCCCATCACTCATTTGCTATCAGTGTTACCCTGTGTGTGTTCACCATAACAGGCGCAGGAGGGCTAACCCTGTGATGTCACACAGCCCACGATCAAAGACATTTTACTTCAAAACAGTCTAACTTGTTTGTGTTGTGTCTGTGCCACTGAAAGAAATATTTGTGCTGTTTTATTTCTCAGTCTGCACAAATCAACCAGACTGCTTTTGGTGATATTTACTTTCTCATCATACAGGGTGCTGACTTTGCTGAGATTTTAGTGTACCAGTACCATGCGTACAATATAATTTCTGGTTATTATTGGTTAAAGAGAAATCACTTTCTTGTCATTAGTGCCGACTAAATGCACCACTTTATATGAGTATTACCATCAGTGGTTTAGCTGCACTGTATCCTTCTGACTGCAGTCTCCATCATCCTTACCATTAATAAAGTAGATTTGCAGCACTCAAAGTAGGTGAGTGCAAATTAAATTTAATCGTTAATATGAAACAAAACGTCGACATTCATCTACCGCCTGCTGTTTTCCTCGTAGCTGCTGTACAGTATCTCTGCGACAAAAGGAATCAATCAGGAGATACTGTAGCTCATTGTAGGCTCATTACTGTAAATAAAGACAAATGCTCCTTGCCTTGAAAGTATTCTCTATAAGCAACACGATGAAGGAAAGCAATGACTAGTCCTCCTCCAGATGTAATAACAGGGTCAAACACAACTTGGTAATCACAGACTGAAGGGTAGAAGATGTTTATTGTGCAAAATGGAAGGAATGCCTTGCCCCCACCCCCATCCTTGGCGATAGCTGTTATGATGAGTGTGTTTTGAAGGATCTGTGAGCTGGCTACGCAGCCATGCATGCATTTTAAATTTAAAAATACGGTTTGCAAATTTTATTCTGCATTATGCTCAAATGTAAATGAAAAAGGAAAAGTTGATGAGTGAAAAGTTAAATCGGTGAAAACATTTTTAAAGTAAATGTAACAATTTATCACTTTTTGGCATGTTCCTGCTATTGCTGTAATGCGCTCAAGATGGGTCAAAATGTGATGCGCCATTTTATTCCATCATGATTTAACAATATCCCAAAGAGTATCTTATGATTTTAATGCCTGTTTGGCTCATCAAGAGCTCCCTGATATTTGGCTAAGATTCAGCTCAGGTGGCAATAAAATAAAAAAGTCACATTTATTGGCATAGTTCTTTTTTAAAGGGGAGCACTGTCTCCAAGCAGCTTTAAAACAAGCTGGCCCAGAGCCCCAGTTAAGCAAGCCCATGGTGACACTAGTAAGAAACCAAGGAAAAAGGAAAAAAAAAACTTTCAGCCTCCACTGTTAATTATACAGGATATTCACCTGTTGTCCATAATATTAAAGCCACTGCCAGGTATGGCGAACAACAGCAACAGTGTGATGCTTGGGACGATATTGCACAGGGAATCTTTGTTCCTGGCATTTATGTGGATGTTACTTTGGCACAAACCACCTACCTAATCACTTTTTGCAGACAAGTATACCCTTTTGGGAAACAATATTCCCTAATGGCAGTGGCTTGGTTCAGTAGGTTAATGTGCACTGCCACACTGCATAAACATGACACAGACTTTAAATCCCCCAGATCTATGTCTGACTGTGGATCTGTGGGATGTGCTCACACACAAGTCCAAACAATGGATGTGCCACCTCTAACTTACATGGTACCAGATAGAGCACTGGCAGCACAAGGGGAAAACCACGATATTAGGCAGGTGGTTATAATGTTTTGACTGATCGGCGTACGTGTTTTTTAAGGTCTCAGAACTTAAATGACTTGTTGTTTTATTAACATTTGCAGACATATTGTTAAAAAAAACCTGAAAAGGTTAAGTAGGTTCTATGATGTATTTTATGATGTCACTTCTTGGGAATATAGCAAATTCTGAAATATTTCTGGTTTATATATGAGAAGGGAGCAACAACGTTTTTGTCATATCAGAACTCAGAACTCCTGTAAAGCTAAAATGATGCAAACTGGAGCTCTATGAGTGACCCAATTAGAAATTAGAATTAGAGTGGTCTATATCCACATTGTTTAGGACTCCTTACTTTTCTTGTTCCTGAGAGCTAGATAGTGTGGCATGCACTAAAACAGTCTCAAGATTACACATTTGCAGGAATTCATTTAATTACTATGCAGCCTTGTGAATGCGGGGTTCAAATTACAAGAGAAGTTAGCAGTCATAGACTTCATGTCCTCCTCAAAATGGATGAAATCCAATTTTTTTTAGTTCTGGACTTTATAATTCACATTGCTCATCTTAAAGAGCTAAACATTTCTTTGAGCCAGTCTTTGCTTGCCATGCTTGTTATCTTGAGTCCACTTTGTAGTGGAGTAGAAGGATTGTTGCATGCTGTTTCACAGCTGTGATTATAACCAGTTGTAACATAAAGAGTGCTTGTCCAGAAGGACCTGACCAACCCTCTGCAGGTGTGGTGCTGATGAACAAAAGCCAGTCACTTCTGGGCAAATTGCTGATCACACACACTGAGGGAACGCGAGCTACAGATGTGTCTGCTTGTTGTGCCAGGAGATGACTGTGTGTGTGGTTATACAGTCACTCTGGGTTATTAGAACATCAAGGTTAAACACATCAAAGTTTAAAAAAAAAGACGTGAATGAGTGGTATTATTATTAACTTCTTGGTTACGATGTCTTCAAACAGTGATTCTGGTCTTAATAAGTTACCGAGTTTTATGTATGTTTAAGCTATGCTATAGTATGATACAGTATATAGAGTACAGCGTATATAATATATAAACAATATTAAAGTTTACAATAAATTGAATGCACATTTGGATTTGTTGGAACATATCATGGGATGCACATATAATGGTTTGATGGCTTGTAGTGGGTTACATCAGACATTATGGCAGATGTTTTGACGGTGAAGATCAGACAGGTGGTTTGCATAAAAAGGTTTGTATATAAGTCATTTTAAATCAAAAGCAAAGCATAACGTTTCACTCCCACTTATTCTGGTTAGAGTCTCATGCTACACCCTGGGTAGGAATTAGTCCATCACAGGGTTCTGTGAAACCAGCTTGGTCTTGGCCTAACCCAGGTTCTTAGGATCTACTGCCAGTAGCTGGCTGGTTAATGTCCTTGACTTCTCATCAGAAGGTTGTGAGTTTGAATCCTGGCTCTGT
Source organism: Parotocinclus spilosoma (assembly GCA_033117975.1). Classification (NCBI taxonomy): domain Eukaryota; kingdom Metazoa; phylum Chordata; class Actinopteri; order Siluriformes; family Loricariidae; genus Parotocinclus; species Parotocinclus spilosoma. The sequence goes on along the minus strand of JAVSBV010162567.1, from coordinate 20,378 downwards.
CAATCTGCCTGACCTTTAACCTTCTACTGCTCTGCTCAATTCTAAGTCATTTTGGATATGGGTGCCCTGCTAAATGTAAGTCCTGAAGATGTTTTGACACACAACTTGATTAGTTCTTATGTCTGGTTACCATGCAGCCATCCCATTTCCCCATGGAGGTCATTGTCCCACTGCACTGATACATAGCAACCCTTCCATGTAACCATCCTCACCCTCAGTACTGCCCTCATTATCACAGTTCTCCTGGCGGAAATAACACAGAGCAGCTAACACACATGCTAACCCCCATAAAGCCTAGTGGAGTGTAAAATACTAGTGGAGACCAGTGAAGCAGGAAGCTCTAGAGCTCTTATTCCTTTCAGTTTGGCACTCAAAGATCTTACAAAAGAACTATTACCTATAGATTGTAGACAAAAAACTTTGAGAGGTCATACCACTTGCCCTTCTGACCTCCTCTCAGGGCTCATCATCATCCCCATAAAAGTCATCACCAAGTCATGGGCAGAGCACGTACTGTTTTGTTTTGTTCCGTGTTGACCTCAGCTGCATCTGAGCTGGAACTGATTGTCCCAGCTGGTTGTTTACGTAATCACCTAGCCTGAAGCTGGTGCTACATGAGACTATTTTGGGTCAACACACTTTACAATGCAGAACAAGTGAGAACAGATCCTGAGAAAGACTTTTAAGGGTGTCAGCTTTCTTCCAAAAGTACTACCTTTATCCAGTGCCCGGCTGCTTCCAGGAAAGCTTAGATTATTGATATTATACAGAATAGTGTGTCACGAGCTGTCATTTTAACCTGCAAAGGTTAGCGCTGCCTCTTTTTACGGAATCTCTTTATGAAGCTCATCATGGCTCTCTTGTCCAAGGCATGATTGGATTTCAGCAAGAACAGGTTGTACTCTGACATGAGCTTGCTTACCTCAATAATAAGCTCCTATTGTTCCCAAATTTTATGAAGGGAACAGATTACATACAATGCCTTGGGTAAGGTGGCGTTGTTACTCATACTTTGAATACATCAATAGCAGCTTGTCTTTTCTCAAAGTATGATGGAAGAGGTTCACAGAAGTTCATAGATGTTTAAACATACAGCATTGGATCAAGGCTTGTGATGGGCATTTGGTTCCTTTACATTTGCTTTAATCCTTAGAAAATTGACAATTACTTGGAAACCAGAGCTGCTTCTCTTCAGTCGTCCAGCTGTGCCATGTTTATAGCAGATTCTGTGCATCCCATCTGTTTTGGTCAGGTGCAAAATATCAGACAACAGCATACAGAGCTGGGACATGTATGCGTTACATGTAATGTGGTGGAGTGGGGGTTACTTCATGAGGACTTCTAAGTAGGTCAGGAAAACCGACCATTTTAGGGAGAAAATGGGAACTGAAAATCAGAGTGCAAAGCTGTCCTACTTCTCTCTTGTATAAGTTTGTGTAAATAAAACTGATTTGAACAAAGGTACACATTGAACATTTGGGACACCCATTCCTTTTGTGTAGTACTATAAGAATATTATTATAATTGACATTATTTGGTTATCATTTAAACTCTTTATTCTTGGTTTACATGGAACATTTAAGCAATTATCTTACTCGTGTTCAGGGCCAACTAAAACAACTAATAGCTTTCTTATAAGGTAATGGACATTAGACAAATGCAACAGAGACTGTGTTTTGTCCAAGAAACGTCTAATAATGGCTTAGGAATGAACGTTTTACCCATACATTCTCTTTTCCCCCACTACTTTAATTACACATTGCGTGTTAAACTGAAACTCAACCAACAACACTGATGTTAAAGTAGAGAAAATGCAGTTTAAACAATTGAGGCAATCAATGTTGGGTGATTAAGCAGATTGTGTGTTTTATGTCCAAGCAATGACTAAAATTACACTTTTACTTTACCTTTCTGCGATCTCAAACCCACTCTTTTCCTAATTATACTGATTATACTGTTCTGTTACCTATAATTTATTACATTATTACAAAAAGAAGATCCCTTTCATCCCATGCATCTATCTCAGTACAGCTCTGCTTTATTGTACTGAAAGTGACATTAACACATACTGAAACTAGCCCTCTATCCTGATAAGAAAAACAGCACTGGAGGCTGGCATGCTGGTTAATCAACAAGAATGTATTAAGTTAATCCAAGCTGGTAAATACTGGTTAATCCTGACCTGGTACTGGTCTATGTTGGGGAATTTGCATAGTCTTTCTAATAAGCTGGCATAGTAGTGTCCGAAAACCAATATATGCTAGCCTATTTTAGCAGGTTAGTTAACCACTGTATTTATTATAGAGAAAATGAAGTGTAAAGTCAATGTCAGTTGGAAAATTTAATTTTTAGTGTTTTCCATAAAAGCAAAAATCTGTCATAAATCACCCTAATACCAACCATCTTTTAAGGCAGCATTAGCACATAACTTGCCACCCAGTTTTCTGCTAGTGAACTAGTTTATGTGAAATGTAAACACAAGTGGGATTTCAGTGTCTTCGTTTTAAATTAAGTTTCCTGTAAAATTCCATATAAAATAAAATATATCAAAGTAATGATGGTTTTGTATTGATCACTGTTTTTTTCTGTTACCTAGCTGGCCAGAACACTGTGTGTAGCAGGGCTGGGCTGTGACTGCAGTTAAGGGTCCATATTGACCAAGAAGGGTCAGTCACCTTTACTGAACTGGAAGAGTCAGTCACCTGTAGTGACCAGGAAGGGTCAGGGGCCCATAATGACCAGCAACCATCAGGTGCTCATTATTACCAGAAAGGGTCAGGTGCCCATAATGGCCAGGATGGGTCAGGTGCCTATAATGACTAGAAAGGGTCATTCATCTGTAATAATAGGCAAGAAATTTCTCTGTAATGAACAGGAATGGTTTAGTGCCCATAATGACTACAAAGGGTGACCTGTAATGACCAGGAAAGCTTTGATAGGCATCGATAACCAGAAAGGGTCAGGTGGCAAAATGACCAGGATGCTTCATGCGCCAAAATTACCATAAAGGGTCAGAAATGGACATGTGTATTGACATGAGAGACGCGTGACAATAATGAGAATAATGTCATTGTTTTCTGGTGCTTTAGCTTCAGGTGTATTTCTTTCATCTACCTCACCATAATCTTCTGTGTCGGTGCTCACAGGGTCAGTGGCATATAATCCAGACCTGGGTTGACCCATTACGCAATACTCATAAATCTCGGTTTACTAATTCCACATGAGTCATATGTCCACATAGCCTATTTTCTGGAGGACTGGAATAGGGGTACTAGAGATCACATGAGACTGATTTATAAGTGGCGTGTTTGCTCCTATTTGGCTACATTATACTATTGCACTGTTTACACCAGTGCTGTGATGCAAGTGTAACAAGACACACTGACAGTCAATAAGTAAAAGTTGCTTAATTACATTACCAAGTGACATTTTAAGTCATTATATGTTGTGTAGTTATTTTTGTTAGGCTCTCTATTTTTATCACAATCTGCATGTGCTTTTGCTAAGCTGCCCACTTGCGACATTTTGCTGTGTCATTTTTCCACAGTAATGCCAGCAAGTAGTGTGTACCATCAGTGTACTGTCTCATAACTTTTACTTGTATGACTTACACACCGCATAGACACAACAGATGTCATGCCAAACATTTTACCCACTACCCTATAATTAGCATAACTGTGTAGTCTGTGTCATGCGGTGACAATCTGCTTATCAACAAGAGCCATGTGCTATGGGTAATGTGGTCTTTTTCCCTTATTCATGTTGCATCAGCCTTACGTAACACTGGTTAATGGTGGAAACACTTGTTAATGTACGTTTTCATTTTCAACATATGCATGTTAAATTTGCAAAATGATTTAGGCCATACGTAATCTGATGCCTTTAAAGAATATACTTTATTGTCCTCATCATCTCTCATTTGAAGCTATTTCTCCAGCATCAGTTCCACTTCTCAAACCATTTATCCGACTACAACAGGGGACCCTTTCCCCATCCTCCTGTTGACCTGTTGACTGAGCATCTACAGTGAAGTGACTGTTTACTGGCATAAATAATGACACGAGATGCATACATATTCTCTATTTAATATAATATTATATAATAATAGAACATATAATATAATTTTCTCTATTAGTGGGTGCAGAAAGTATTCAGACCCCTTTAAATTTTTCACTCGTTGTTTCATTGCAGCCATTTGCTAAAACGAAAAAGTTCATTTTATTTCTTATTAATGAAGGAACTGCCCAAGGAGCTCAGAGACAGAATTGTTGTAAGACACAGATCTGGCCAAAGTTACAAAACAAATTCTGCAGCACTTAAAGTTCCTAAGAGCACAGTGGGAAAGAGGTAAATCCGTACCCCAAGATCACTATGTTTGAGCACAAGAGATGCAGTAGGGAGATGGGAGAAAGGTCCACAAAGTCAACTATAACTGCAGTCTGGCTTTCTGGCAGAGTGGCCCAACAGAAACCTCTCCTCAGTGCAAGACATATGAAAGTTCGAATAGAGTTTGCCAAAAAACACATGAAAGACTCCCTGACTATGAGAAATAAGATTCTGTGGTCAGATGGGATGAAGATTGAACTTTTTGATGGTAATTCTAAGTGGAATGTATGGAAAAAAACCAGGCACTGCTCATCGCCTGCTCTATGCAATACCATCAGTGGTGGCAGCATCATGCTATTGGGGTGTTTTTCAGCTGCAGGGACAGGATGACCAAGACCTCAGACTGGGCTGAAGGTTCACCTTCCAACAAGACAACGACCCTAAGCACACAGCTAAAATAACAAAGCAGTGGCTTTAGAACAACTATGTGACCATTCTTCACTGGCCCAGCAAGAGCCCTGACCTAAACCCAATTGAGCATCTCTAGAGAGACCTGAAAAGATTTGTGACATCATTCCCAAGAAGACTCATGGCTGTACTAGCTCAAAAGGTGCTTTTACTAAATACTGAGCAAATGGTCTAAATACTTATGACCATGTGATATTTCAGTTTTCTTTTTTAATAAATTTGCAAAAATTTCTACGTCCGTTTTTTTCTGTCAAGATGGGATGTTGAGGGTACATTAATGAGAAATAAAATAAACTTTTTTAATGTTAGCAAATGGCTGCAATGAAACAAAGAGTAAAATATGTAATGGGGTCTGAATACTTTCTGAATAAGTTCTCAGAATTTGGCTATGAGGGATGTAACAGTGATGTGTTGCTTCTTTAGTTACTTGTGACAAACAGCAAATGTTTTGAACTTTCTGTTGCTAGCTTTTGAACCACAAGAAATATTGTAAAACTGATTGCAGTTCTCTAAGCAATCGATTTCTGAGGCAATTCTTTTCTTCTTTGATATGTTACATGACTTCCTATTGGAAAAACTGCCGACTATGTCCTAAATGTCCTAAAAGCCCCCTCACCCATTACTTGATGGTGTATTCAGATATGTCATTTCTCCTTGTTTATATATATCATCTTTCTCTCTCTGTCACCCTAGACTTGCTCAATTAGGCCTGTGGGTCTAGATATTTCTAAAGCAGCTTTGCTCTGTTGTAAAAAGCACTACAAAAATTAATGTAACACTTTTACAATATACCACTAATTAGACAAGGTGCCTACTTCAAGTAATCTAGAAATGCAGCTATACTGCTATACTATAATTCATATACTTTTCTGTAATGAGCAGTGCAATAAGGTTACCTGCATAAATGGCTTCAAAGTTACCTGCCTGTGCCAGATTCCCCACAGTTGGCTGGATGTTAAAAGACTCAATAATAAATCATTGTTAGAGCCTTCGGCAGATGAAACAGCCCCTAAGTAAGCACTTGTATTAAGTTCAGATCCACATCCTGTAAACAACAGGTTTGCGCCGGGGTTTTCCATGTGGCTTTTATATAAGATGACTTCATCATTATCTGGAGTGTCTCGGCACATGGCCTTTCACTGCTAACCATTCATGAGCATGTAGATCAGCACACTTCTTATCATTAGTGAGGAGGACTGAGTGGGAGTCTGCAGCCCATGACCCAGCTGTGACCGGAATGATATGATTATACAGGGGAACCTGGCAGTGTGTGTGTGTGTGTGTGTGTGTGTGTGTTTTCCACAGATGATCTATCATAAGGTTTGGATGTAAAGCCAACTGACTTTAGGTCAGCTGTACAAACATGAGAACTTATACTCATCAACAAGGCATAGAAAACTACTTTGACGTTTGTCTGCCACATCCTTGTTTCACATCTTATTCTCACCACTTCAGGAAGTTGGGAATGCTGATCTGACTTGACTGTGTGGCGAGCCAGACCACAGGAATGAAGTGTGAATGAAACTGACAGGATGTTGTGAGTCTGGGAGGAGTTTGGTACCATTTTAAGACCATTTTGATTACTGTGCCGTTTCGTTTGAAGTTCAGCTTATTTTCAATTACTTTTAAAGTTCATATTTGTATTGTGGGGCCACCGTCTGTCTGGTGACCCAGAACCCACCTGAAGAACACTGAGTCTTGGGAGCCAGCCCCTGGCAATACCGCAGGTAATCCGGTAAGACATTCTAAGATTGATGCTTGCCAATGAACTGAGAGCTGCTCTTAGGGCATCAGGGGAACACAGCCTGGACATGCAACGTAGAGCTGTCTTTGCCAACGGCAGGTATCCAACTGATGAGAGAACCAGTACTTTACATACTGAACCACTGTGGTGCCTAAAGTTTACCTCTTTCAGAACACTAGCACTGTTAAGTCCTGCTCTCAGTTCACAGGAGGAACCATGCAAATCCAGTTGAAATTTGGCTTTAAAACTTCTGCTCATGCTCCGTTGCTAGGGCTAAGATTTACCAAAATGATCCTGTTAAAATCCTGCCCAACTCACAACATGGATCTTAAAGACTTGGTTCCTCTTGTCCATATGTAAGAGACCACAGGGTTAGTCCCACTGTAATCATAACCCAAAGAGACAAGATCTCAAAATGCGACTGCATCCTCAGCTCACCAGAGATGGGTTACAAACTAGGGTTCAGTACAGCAAGCCAGAGCTGAAACATTCAAAAGTCGATTGGGTTTACATTATATCCCACCTTTAGTTAATTTAGGTTTCCTCCTAATGAAAATCAATATGCATTGTCTCATGGGATAGAAGATATTTTAGATATGTTCTGCCATGACAGAGGCTTCTGAGTCTTAGCACTCCTTTTAATGGTATTTTATGATTTCTTGATCAAGGAATGGTTTGCATAAGCAAATAGTTCTTGGTTAAAGCACATTTTGACATTATGTTCCTTTTATATGGCACACCTACAACACTCACAACTGACTACAGGTTAGCCCAAAGATCCTCTTTACAGCCTGAGCTTTAAATGTGGAACTGATACGTTATGTGGTGACAAGAAGATTTTTTTTTAATTGCTTATCATTACTTAGCAGATGGTGTTTGATATAACTGTTATTTGGAAGATGATCATGAAGGTCAGTCCACATGTGATTTATAATTAATGCATACACACAGGTTATTGCACAGAGTTTAATTCTTCCAGCTGCACTTGTACTTGTAATGTACCCTAGCTGTAATAAATCTGGTTCTGCATCAAGATTTGCTACAAGTAGACTTATGGGTAATCCAGTCAGCCTTGGGGTTCACAGGAATGAATCTGGGTCAAAGCTGAGAATTAGGAGCAGGACAGGAGACCTTGATCCGCTTTACCTTTCCCGTAATCTACTGCTGACATTTAAAGCTTCATCAACACAGTGAACTTGTGCGGTAAAGTAGCCGTTTTGTTGGTTTACACTGCGATCACCGTTGCTACTGTTAAGGGCATGAGCGGTGTACTGATGCTCACATGCACGGTCATGTTAGTGTTGTTTTGCTCCTCAAGGCATTGTTATTGTGCGCCGTTTTACCGAGTCATGAGCTCTTCTCCTTTCTTTGCCGTGGCCTAAAAATAGCTCGGTATTTATCTGCTCACTGAACTACTCAGAAGTCCTTAATTATTCAAGATGTGGAAAGGGCCTGTTTTTTTCCAGGGCATTAAGTGGGGTGAAAAGAGAGTGAGAAAGATGGGACAGAGAGAGGAAAACAAGTCCCTGCGTCATCACAGGGTGCGTGTCACCATGTCATTCTGTCATGCATGTGTCCAGAGTGAGACAGAGTGAAAGAAAATGAGAGAAATGAGAAGAGAGAGGGAGAGAGAGTTTAGAGGTGATGACTGATCCTCTCCATCCGTCCTTGGCTTTGTTAATAATAATAGTGATAAATCTCAAAGCAGCTTTTTAAAATAGTTTTCCACATGCTATTCACATTTATTAGCTGCCAAGGCAAATTTTTTATCTCATACACGCAGCGCTGGAATATGAAAATCAGTGATCCAGTAATCAGAACATATACAAAGTGTTTTATGGTGTTAGAGAGGGCTGTGTGTCAGCATGAACAAATTAAAACCAAACAAGCCACAAAGTAAGTACAGCCACGAAGTCCACTGGGCTGAAATCTGTACAGGTGGCCATCCGAGTTTTCATAGCAGTGTGTTGACTGACAGGTTATGCACTTTTTTTCATTATACGATGTTTATGTTTAATGTTTACCTAGATTGCAGGGTGCCCATTAAATTGCTGTTAATAGTTAAGATGCAACATAAGGATTTACAGAGCAACCCAATTGAGTAAAATTATCGGTTAAACCTAACTAGCACTAACTAAGGACTTAGTAAAGACTTCAACAACCAAGTCATCATTGTTCAAAAGTTTTGAAATTGTAAGTTCTTTTTAATTAGAAACTCATCAAAACATTGTATGACCAGTAGCTGTTTTGAGACTGATACTCATTGCGTTAAAATGGCATTTGTAAACTAACCAAAGCCTTAAAAATCACAGAATAAAAACGTGGACTATTTAGAACTAGCAATTGACTGAGAATGCATTTTGGGCTTAGAATCATGTGATAGTAGGTCCAGACAACCTACTCAGATCAGATCAGACAACCAGAAGCCTACAATGGTGCTTGGAGGTATGCAAACCCCTTAGGATTTACTACACTGCTCACAAAAATAGGAGATATATCATAATGAATATGAAGTGATTAAAAAAGATGGATTATTTATTATTAATATTTCATTAAACAAGATCATCATAAAAGTAAACGAAAGGTCAAAGAAAGTTGTTCGATTATGAAAATGAAATGCAAACTCAATTATGGTGATTGAGTAGTAAGTGATATATTTATAGGGGTGAACAAAAGAACGTTAAACTGGAAGAGAGTGCCCCACATTGACTGTTCAGTAGGGTGTATGGTCACCCAAAACACACTGATAGTGATGAGGCATGGACAGGATCAGACTGTCCAGCAGTTCTTGTGGGATCCTCTTCATATTCCCTCATTTTTGCGAGCTGCAACAACAAATTTTAACAAAGGACCTTAAAACTTGGATTGATCTACTAAAGAAGATAAAACTAAAATTGATATACTTAGCCATTAGTATTAGAAACATAGGTGTTCTGATGTGACACTCTTGTGCAGCAGTAACTAAATAGGCCAGTAATTCTGTTCACGGCACGTGACACTAGGCTGTCTAATCCAGATCAGTCGATGGATGTGGAATGTATAACAGTGATAATTAGAAAGTAGTACATAACTCTAGCAGCTCTGGAATAAGAATCTGCTGTTGAAAACAGCACTCTGTGAAGGGTTGTTTTTGGTTTACAGCATGGTGCATTTACAGAACCATGCAAATAAATGACAGCCTGTGCAGAGTGTACTTCTGTCTGCACCAAATAAATTCCAGGATAGGCTCCAAACCCTCTTTCATGACCTTGACCAGGATAAACTGGGGTAAAATGGTATGTTTTATTTTGCTTTGAATAAAAAACACTGTTTGTTGACTTCACCTTCCTGTGTCAGATGACTTTGTCAAATGTGTGTGTGTGTGAGAGAGAGAGAGCGAGAGAGAGAGAGAGAGAGAGAGAGAGAGAGAGGGAAAGAGAAAGGGAGAGAGAGAGAGAGAGAGTGAAAAAACAAAAAGTATTAGAGAGAGCTATCAGAGAAAGTGTCTGTTTTGAACCAAAGCGTAGGAGAGAAACTGAAGTAGTGACAGGGTCACCCACACCTAAAATCTAGAAGCAGTTCCCTGCCATCAAACTTCCAGTTGCATGATTTTCTGGCACCAAAAGTCTGAAGCTGGCGCCAGTAAAAGACAGAGTTGCGTTCAAAGGGGAGAACGCACTAATAAGTGAGCCAAGTAAAATAAAGCACCAAAGTGAAACAAAACCGTGGGGATGACACCAGGGAAATGCATACAATCACATTCAGTGTAAGAAAATAGACGCAAAATTATTAGAATAGACAATGAGAGAGTAAAAGTGAGAGAATACCAAAAGGAGATTCCATAAAGAAAAGAAAATATTAAATCCTTAGTCAAAGTAAAAAAAAAGAAAACAAACTGAAGAACATAATGCATAAAATGTATTTATTCTGAAATTTGGGGTTGGCAAACATGAGATGAATTGAAAAAGTTTACATGAAATAAGCTGAATAACGACACATTGTACTGAACACTTTTTGAGTATTGAGTATGGGTTTTACTGAATGTATATTTAAGTTTTTTATTGCATTCCCATAAAAACAGGGGAGTACCTGAATAAGCAAAGGCATTGTTCAATAAAATGTAAATTATGTTGAATCTTTGGGATATACATAGATCTCAGCCTTAGTTTGTTGGTTCATTTCCTTTGCTTTCTGATTCTGTAACAGGAAACTTATATTAAGTTGGTTGTTGGTTAATGCCATTTTGGACCCATAATCCCAAGTCAAGTGGCACACAGGAAGCGTATACATTCAGTGTATCTGAAATACCCCAAATGGAATCTCACTTCTGGTGACAAAACCAGAGCACAACACATGCACAAGTGCAGCATATCATATGAATATGTCTTGAATATATTATTTATGTCTTTATAAGGAAAGGCCTTCCTGTTCAGGACCTTCCCTGTTCTGAGATTAGGTCTACCTCCCAAGAGTCCTCTTACAGTTTTCAGTTGCTATTTTAGTGTGGTGGACAGAAGCCCAAAATGTAGCAAAACATAAATTTTTCAGTAGTACTAAAGTGGAAAAAGCCTCTGCTAGAGTGATTACTCTCATGTAATACTGTGGTCTGGTGGGGGATAGAAGTCTTAGGGTGTAGTATGGATTGGAGTGTGCCACTCCATTCAGTCAGTCCCAAAGGAATGAATGGACCTTTCCTCATCCTCAGTCACCCCCAGCCTTATGACCAGCATGGCAGGTGTTCAAATACCACAGATGACAATCCCAGAGGCATCTAATGCTCCCAGATTTAGAAATGCCTCAAAAGAGGAGATATATATGGGTAGAAAAGGTAGCAACAAATAAACAGATAGCTTACTATAATAGGATTTTAATGCATATTGTTTGATAGGTGGGGTAGGACGAAAGGATGCGGGAATGCAGGAACCCCACGACGTATAATAAAAATGGAGAAATAACTAAAAAGGCAGAGCAAAAGGTTCTCCAAACTACAAAAACAAAAAGGGGGGAAATTCATGCAGCTGTGATGTGTCCCAAATGGGAATGGCACCCCCAGCTGACGCGAACGCGAATCGGCCACAATGTGCGCCGATACAGCAGAGGGCAGACGTGCGGTGAGCATGAATGAGCGCCAATTTGGGACGTATAAGCAGAGCTCGAGCTCGAGCGGTAGCGCATGAGAAACACGGGCTGGGATGTTTCTCAAACTCGATAGGGACCGAGTGTGGATGAAGATAGGAAACCCTGGATCTGTCCCTAAGGGAGCTATGATACCTCAGAGGTTTCCCTCATACACATCTGTCCGCTATATACACCCCAGGATGTCACCGTCTATTTTAAAGTAGTGGATCGCGACACACGTCAGTCAAGCAGCAAACAACTAAGAGGAGAGCGCGCTGCAGATTAAAAGTTCGCTATTAGGAGAAGCAAAAGATGGACCGTAGGTTCTTTCACGACATGGCACTGAACAACTCTGGGGGTCGTACTTTTATAGTAGACCCCCCAGGTGTTTGATATCACGTTGTTAATTAAACACTGGATATAACCGGCGTCACCGGACGCTCTGTAACGGCTGCACCGGGCATCTACGGTAAGCCTCGTAACACATATACTGTATTCTCTTGATATTCTCTTGAAATGAAACAATATATAGGTATTTTTGAAAGCCAGCTATTCACTGGCTAGCTAAAGTACACACCAATATCACGTCACACCAAGACCAACCAGAAGTGCCTGATAATTGCTTGATCCAGTGATTCCTCATAAAATATGGCAGCTTATTTAGTAAGAGCAGCATAATCTATAACTTCAATATTTGGTTCCACTGCTGTAACATTATCACCTGTTCTGTATATCTTAATTAGAGTGTACTCTCATACCAGTAAATCATCACACTATTGAAAATAAGTGATTTATTGTTTCAGTAAATATTTGGATGGTGTTAAAACCCATTGGACTTGTTTCTGAGTCATGAGCAGACCCATGGCTCTGTGCCTCTTTGCCTTGTGTCTGACATAAGAGCTGATGTTGTGTCATCGTGAGCTTGCAGAGGCCATGTGTCACTGCCTAGTGTTTTCTTCGTGCTCGCAGTATGACGGATAGTGCTGATGTTTTTCTGGGGTCAGGGTCTATGAGTCATAGATGCTGTTTGTATCTAACCACATGGCTCTGTCATTTTCAGCTCAAAGCTTAATCATGTTTTAGCCTCATGATCAAGGTCTTTAGAACAAGGGGATTCCCTGGACGCTGATGTGTAAACAGTGCATTATTGGATCTCTTAGCAAAGTAATGTAAACCGAGAAGTTTATCATGGAAAGTGAATCACAATGGTGGATTGTCATGTGAACACATCACTGCCACCAGAACGGTAGTGATTTCCCCTCCCCCCTTCTGCTTACTTTAATGGAACACTGCAGGATTGTTCAGGCTACCACAACCACAGCATGTGTGTCATGATTTCACACAGTGAGTTCATTTGCATGCACTTAATAAACTGATAACTGCAGATAATCAGATTTTCTGTGTCAGTAACCCAATCATGGACATCAGATAATAATCATTTAATTCAGTATCTTCCGTTTAATCCACACGGGGTGCCAGCTGGTGCCCACCCGGCAACTCTGGGCACAAGGGCCAGTCACACAGTAAGGGCCACTTTGAGACACCAATTAACCTAACACGCATGTCTTTGGGCTGTGGGAGGAAATCAGAGTACTCAGAGTAAATCCATGTAGACACGGGGAGAACATGCAGACTCCACACAGAAAGGACCCAGGTCGCTCCACCCTGGGATTGAACCCGCTACCTTCTTGCTGTGAGGCAGCGGTGTTACCCAGTGAGTTGCCAGGTAATAATCAGATTTTCAATTTGCAAACAGAAAAATATGACATAAATGTCAAACCTTAATATAAAAATAATAAAATTCTTAATTTTCTCAAGAATATGCTATGTTACAGAGTCCGCAGAAAGTTCTTTTCATAGATGGTTGCTGCGTTTAATTCCAGGACTGCCCGATCCCGCCATGGACACCTGCACTGTCAGTGTAAAGAACCCAAAAGATGCAACATCTGTAAGAGTTAGTGGACCTATAAACCAAGTTACTATCTGCTAGCCTTTCCATGTGCATGGGCAGACCAAGAAGCCTGATTGAATTTGGGTAACATGCTATGAGAGATCTGATTACTGAAATAAAATCCAGCTCTCTTTATCGAATTATTTAATCTGATTTCTAGATTGGAGTTTGCTGAATACATGGTCAATAGAATAATAAAATAACTGCAGAAATCCAAATTTGAATTATTAAGTGTATGTAAACTTACCCATATACATACAATGATCAAATAAATTAAATAAAAACTTCATTTTATTCGAAACTAAGTAACTAGAAATGCAGTACTGTGCCAAAATCTTAGGCATTCTATATTTTCCATGTTATATTCTTTATTTAAGTTCTTTATTTAATTAGTGGTCCCTTTTTATTGCTTTGTTGTTCTGCAGTGTCTGATCCACTTTTATTAGTGTAACACACACTAACACACCAACACAACACCAGTGTTGAGAATGATCCGGCACCCAAATAACCTGAAAACATGTCCAACACGCTACAAATCTGGTGTCTCTAATAAAGTGATCATTCAGTGTATATAAGATACACACAGTTACTGTGAATACATAATAGTTCAGTATTACTGTCTTGTTTAAAATTATGGACTGTACTGTAATATACTGTACAACATCATAGTATCAGAGCAGCATGATGTCGCACTAGCTTACCCTTCCTGACCCTCCTGGCCCCACATTCTTTCAGCCATGTTTTGTTGTGAGCGCCACTGAAAGAATTTCATGTACGGTGCAGTTTTGTTTTTTTGCCTTGAGTTCACTGAGGGCAGAGACCTGAACGGCTGTATAAACCTGCCGTACACAAGGTCACGGCTAGAGATGATTCTCTGTTTGTTAAAAAATGCATAAATGAAAAGCTAATGGCTGTTTTGAGATTGTAACCTCAGTCAAGAACTTCACAAACTGTTCTAAGGTGGCTGACAATAACATGGATTTGTAAAATCGTAATCAGTGGATCTTGTTAACATAAACACACACACACACACACACACACACACACACACACACACACACACACACACAGTTGTGAGTTGAATAGCACTTGACTTCACTTCTTGGGATTTTGCTTTTGTTTTTCATTCATTCATTATCTTCCACTTATTCCACACAGGGTCATGGACCAGCTTGTGCCCACACAAGGGCAGGAACAACCCTAGACGGGGGACCAATCCATTATAGGACACACACACACACACAAACAATCACGCACACAGTCACAGTCACAATCACACACACTAAGTGCCACACACACACTAAGAGACACCAATTAACCTAACATGCATGTCTTTTGGACTGTGACCAGTCCAGAGTACCCAGAGCAAAACCACACAAACCCAAATAGAACCTCATCCGTAATGACCTTGTGAAAATTGATCTCAACCTGGTTTCTTGAACATGAAAATGAGTGTATGCTACTCAAATGGCCTCTACAGGCACCAGATCTCAATCCAACAGAACAGGTTTGGGACGTGTTAGCACCCGAGAATTACATCATGGATGTGAAGACAATCATGTCAAAGTAAGTGTCTATTAAATTCAATAGAACATATAAATGAAACACAAAAATCAAATATGATTACACTTCATAAATAATACAAGGTCATTCCAGTTATTTCAGACTGCATGAGGTCCTCTGAGGTCAAAACCAGGGTCAAAAGCTTCATTGTTATTGATTTGCCTACACAGTGCTGATTCATCAGCGCTTCCATTTGTCACAGTGAGAATGACAATTTTATCCTCAGAAGCTGTGGCCAAAGAAAACAATATAGTCCCATCTGTATCTTATAACTGAGGTTCATCCATAAAGGGTGTTACTGAAATATAATACGATCTTTTCAGGTACTTTTTTATTACATTTTCATTATTACACTGACTTGCTGTGCAAATCAAACATCAGATTGAGGGAGGGATTCATTTGTCCTCCTGTCCTAGGCAATAGTCTTTATAAATTACAACAAAATGTGTGAAATACTCTCCGTTGAACAGCCATGTGGCTGTACATGCAAGGTCAGGTCAGAATGGTCTGACAAGAAGGCTGTAGAAGCACATGGGAGATCTGAAAAGTACAAAAACACACCACACCAAACCCTGAGGTGGATGGGCGGCAACAGTATCAGCATTTGATTTTTTCTTTCTTTTTAAGCAGTAAGTCTTCATGACTTGAAGAAGACATTTTGTTCACTTCCATTTTTGCTGCAAAACATTTGAACCAGATGGCGAAAAAAATGCTCGCGTACAGTGTGTATAGTTTTGAGGTGAAAATATAGCAGTTAAATACTTTGCATTTTAAAATCGCTTTTACGAATCACGCTGTATAATGCCATTTACCATAAGGCCAGACTTTTTTTAATTGCTTGTTCCTTGGATGTCCCTACTTAAGAATTTAATGAGGAGGGAGGAAAAAAAAAATCTTTATTTTTCATCACTTTTTAATTTCTCGAGGACTATGTGGAATCAATACAAGGAAGGAGGAAGAAATAAAAAAAAAATGTTATTAAAAAAAAAAATGTTTTAAACTACAAAAAAAATTTAATGAACAGAAGAAAACCGTTGGCTTTCCACCGGAGGGTGGAAAAAGCTAAAAATAAATAAATAAATATATATGTATATATTTATTTATTTATTTTATTTTTTTTGTTGGAATTTCAACCATTGGTGCTGCGGCGGATCCGAGAAATACCAAGAGAATTATTTTTTTTTAATTCTTCAAATATGATCATCGGCGGAGACACGAAACAAGCAATAAATATAAGTCTGGCCTCATTATTATACGTTGTGGGATTCTGCCACTCCCACATCCTTGGGTCCCACCACCAAAAATCATAACGTCATTTGAACGAAAGTGTAGAAGAATTAGAGATCGGGGCATATTTTCATATCTTCATCTTTTCGGTTTGCTTTCCATTCTGAGCGCGTGCCTCTCTTAAAACGTTTACAAACTTGTAAAGCGTTTTGCCGTCGTTATATTTGTTGTGTAAGAAAACAAAAACAAACCCAGCAGCAGCAGTACGGTCTGGCAACCCAAACCCAAAACAAAACGAGCGTCTCTGGAATGTGAGGCTTGTGAATAAGCGCGAGTCGGTCCGTGTTTAAGCTTTACCACGTAAGCCTGCATCCTCCAGCCTGACCACAAACCTTATATCCGTCCTCCTATAGCAGCTTCGCTTCTACTTACAGAATTCACACTGCACGCTTTCCACCGACACACGTGGGATTTTTATTATTTTTATTTCCACAGCCCTACAGCGCCTCATTTCCAGGGAGCAGGAGCGACCAGAACCGTAATCACCGGGACCGGGAGTGTTAGGGTTCCTACCTTCTCCCCAGGAGAGTTCGCCGCCCTCGCCGGTCGCCATTACAGAGCTATCGGTGAGGCGGCTTATATCCCTTATCTAATCTATCTATCTGATTCCAGGCGTGGGTTTTAGCGCTGTTCGGGGCCAGGTCATCGTTGTTCGATCTTCATTCGGTACGCACGCCCGACCACCGGCACGCTCGCTCCCTAGCGCGCGCCTTTAGGGATAGTGGTAACGTCCAGGGGCTTTGAGGGCCGATGGACGTGTACAGGGTGAACCCCCGCGGTATTTAGTATTTTTAGGGGCACTTTGAGGGTTTCCCGTCCCGTACTCGCACGCCTGAGCTCACGCTCCTCCGTCGTCGGTTCTTAACTAGCCTCACTTCAGCCGGCTGCTCGTCCTGAATGGGACGCGCCCCGGCTTGGCTTTTTCGCGCCAAACATGCGTCCGAGCTTACGCTCGCCCCCTGGCTCTTCGGCGCCTTTTTGTGTTCTTTTTAGCCTCACTCTGGTCGGCTGCCCTGTCGTAATGAGACACGTCCCATCTAGAGTGGCCATCTGGCTGCGCGTTCCGGCATGGCTTCCTGGCGCTCTTCTCGTAATGCGACACGCCCCGGCAGAGTAGCCACACGGCTGCGTGTTTGAGGTATACGCGCCCCGGTATGGCTTTCCCGCGCTACATGCGCATTTGAGCTCAGCTTTGCCATCTGAGTGCCATCCTCACTTGGGAGACGTCCCAAGTCATGCCCTCTCTGCATGCCCCGTTGGCGCTTCGGCGTCCTCTTGCGATCAGTTCGCGCGTTGCTCCCAGATGTTCGCCATTTCATCCTTATGTTTTTTGTGTTTAGGAGCTTTACCTAACACCAACACCACCACATCTCGTAACAAAAAGATCCCCGTTTTCATGATGGCGGTCCATCCTAGACGTCTCCGAGCCCAGAGAAGTGGGCGGAGCTTGTGGGCGTGGTTATAACACAAGGCTTGTTTTTTGTACAGTAAAGTTTTAAGTGGTATGTGTGAACGTAACTCTGTATTATAGAGCTTGGTAAAGGTTGGATAATAATCCCTTACCCATGTGCTCCTATCGGATATCGATAAATGACGGTTCTGAGGGAGGGGAGAGAGATCAGCCCTCTTCAGTTTAGTTTTTAGGACTGAAATTCCTCCAGATTCGGAATCCTTTAATGATCTAATGCTCTGTAAAATATCCAAATCCCTTCCGATCTTTCTCCGAGGAACATCGTTTATAAACATAGGGTGACAAACCGGAGGGAGTTCCTCTGTCGTACCAAATCCTGATCACCTTTTTAAAAATGCTGAAATGCAGGATTGAATATTATTAAGTTGAAACAAACAAGAAATATCTCAGGTTCAAGCTGTTTGCCTAGTTTGTATTTTTTTTTAGCCCGGTTCAATAATTAAATCTTTTCCCCGAAACGGCTTGAAATCTATTGTCCATATAACCTTTACATTCATCTTGTCACATTAGGGCTTAATTGGTTGTTCTGCACTGCAGGTGTGTGTGTGTGTGTGTGTGTGTGTGTGGAAGCTAATTAAAGAGGCATTTAGCTAAAGCAACTCTTGTCCTTGCTCTGACGTTTTATATCCGTCATCCCCGGTTTTCAGTTCATGACCGTATAAAAGCGCTGCTCTTAAACACGCCGTCCTGCTCTCGTTAAAGCTCGTAAACAAATCTTCGTAAAACAAAACGCCCGTTTTGACGTCTCGAATTAAGACGTAACGATGCCTTCATGTCCACGTCTTAAATTTAAGTGAATAAACCGTCCAGTCACAGTTTGACGTTTAATTAAACATTAAACACGACAGCAAGTGCTGGAGGGCGAAAAAAAAAAAAGAGCACCTGAGGAGGTCAGGACTCTGATCTGAGAGCTCGCCGCTCCCTCGCCTCCTTCGCTGATGGGACGGACCTCGATGACGTACGTGCCTCCCTCGGGTAACGACAGGACAGCGGCCGAATTCGGGGTCCTCATAACCTGGCTGTGACCCCGGCCCTCCTGACGCAGCAACACCTGAGAGAAGAAATAAACAAACGCACACAGTGCACCAAACGCGACCAGCGGGACGAGCCCTGGCGTCCGCCGACGCACCTTGTAACCAACGACGTCCGACTCGTTGTCCATGGCTTTAACCGGGTCCCAGGACAAAGACACGTTGTTTCCCTCCTGAATCCACATGACGTTGTTTGGGGGCTGACTCGGAGCTGGAGGGCGAGATCCGGCGCCATGTCATCACCGGTTCGTTTATCGCTCGGCCCGAAATCGGGAACATGGAAACACTCACGTTTTTTTTTGGTCCTGGCTCTTATAGGGGTGCTCGGCGGGCCCTGGCCGATGCTGTTGAACCCCTTCGCCGTGACCAGGTACACCGTGTTTCCGTCCAGGTCTGAAATCAGCATGGTCGTCTCGTTTCCGGCCGTCCTCGCCTTCCTCGACGATTCCTCCTGCTCGATTTCTTTCCAGTAGGTCACCTGTTGCCGGGATGAAAGAAAACGAGACGGACACTGATCAAAACGGAAGATCAGAAAAAGGAGAGTCAAAAAAGTCTCTAAACACATCAACCGAGTTAGATCAACGAGCACATAACCAGCTTTCGAGTGCACCGATCTTAAACTCCCGCCTCTGCTCGTGGATCCACAGTGTTAATCAGCGTTGAGTGGAACCTTCTAGTTCACAGTCCAGTACCTTAAACACTTAGCTCCCAGTTAAGCCCCCGGCTCCCAGTCGACCCTGAATTGGATGAATTGGACGCAAAACTCCATGAATTCATCGACAGACCACGTAATTGGACACGGCAGAGGCCGATCATGGTCCAGTAGGTGTTTTTACATAACCTTAATGATCTGATATCTGCAGAACATCTCATTTTGGCGGGGATTTGATCGACGAGATTACCTAAACTTGGATAATCAGATAAAGGGAAAGCTCAAGGTTAACATCGACCGGGAAAAAATCCTTCTGCTTTCTACTTAAAACTGTGATTTCAGCCCGAAAAAGTGTTTGATATTTCTGCCCAGTCATGCTGCCCTGCCCCTACCCGCCTTACCTCATATCCTTGGGGTCGTCCAGGCCCGGGTTTCGGTGGCTTCCATGTGACCTTCATTTCCGAAGAGGACACAGCTGACGCTTTCACTTCTGTGGGCGCTTCCCGTGGCTCTACGTTTAGGAAAGATGCACGGACACGTCAGATTTGGCCGAAAAAATAAGGTAATTTAATTTCAGGGTTGCCAGATCCCACCAGAGAAACAAGCAACCAGGCTATTTGGCTCAAATAAACAAGAAAAACACCAAAATATGCTTTTTCTTAAAACAATATAAGTACAGTCGAATCCGGTTAATGGGACCACATCGGGACACGATCGTTTTGGTCCTAATAATCGGCTGGTCCGATTAAACGAACATGCCCTATGTTAGAAGACGGGACGTGCTATGT
>JAVSBV010162538.1:0-14409 GCA_033117975.1 Parotocinclus spilosoma | reverse complement strand
GAATTAAATGTGCACCTCAACTCTCCTGTTTCCACCAGAACTGTCTGTCGGGATCCACAGGGTCAATATACACGGCCGGGCTGCTCTAGCAGAACCTTTGTCTAAAACCAGGTGTTTCAGTTTCATTGTCCTACTCCTGTATATACATATATGTATCATTTTCTGACTACATAATTGCTCATGAACTTAACTGCTTGCTTTGAATTTGCCTTGCTTTGATTTTGCTTATATAATATCATATTCAGTGATGTCTGATGGTTTGTGAACTCTTCATTTCACAAGTCTGCATAACTATGTCATAAAACATCTAAAACAGATTTTCACATGATTCCTAAAAGCAGAAAAAGTAATTTATGTATTGAAGAACTATACCCAATATTTAATATCTGTGAATGGCAAAAGCATGTTAACCTTTCTTTAGTATCAGTGAACTCCTTGTGCAGCAATACCTGTTTCTGTCAACTGTTCATCCGTCTTATACATTGGCTTGAATGAATTTTAGCCCATTTGTCTGTATAGAGCAGCTTCATCTGTGGGATTCTGGCTAGTTTCCTGACATAAACTGCTCACTTCAGGTCCTTCTTAAAAAAATCAGCACACCAACTTTATTTAGGACATTATTCTTCTTGAACCATTTTAGAACGACTTATATCCTAAGGGTTGTTGTTTTGCTGCATGTCCCACGTTATCCTGAGATTCAGTTCCAAGACAGATGTCCTGACATTTTCCTTCAGTATGTGTTGGTGTAGTTCAAAATTAATTGTTCCATTTATATTGGAAGGTCGTGCTGGGCCAGATGAAGCAAAACAAGACCAAACCATACTAACCTACAGTATTTAATAAAATGCCAACTGACTATATAAAATATTTTTTATATGCATGTATTTGTGTAACATAGAAAGTATTTTATAAACAGAACAAGTATTTTGTGGGCTGCAGAACTGTGGTGTAAACTGCAGTATTAATTTGAAAATGTTTTAAGAAAGCCATCTCCTAGGGATTTTCACACTTCAAGACCCAGAGCAAAGTCACAGTTTGCCACCAGTCGATCACACACTGAGAGATAAATGTAGGCATTAGCATGATGAACTAAGCAACATTAATAAATAAAACAGTGTCCTTCCATGTCTCACCAGTCGTGCACTGCAGAGGTTCCCGATTTAACCATCGCTCTAATGCATCCGCCTGAAATGGGAACAATCAATTTCCATTAGGAGTTTGTATTTAATCAAACTGTGAGGTGCAATTATAATCAAACTTAAGAAACAGATATTCCAGTCCGGAGGGAATGCCCTTTGTTTAGTAATGATTTCTCATTCCACAGTGCAAATGCATTTTGATTCTGTTTGAATAATATGTATAAAAGTCACCTCTTGGAAAGAGATTTCAAAGCTTGTGAGATATTTTTTTTATCGTGTAGACTAGTTTGTGCTATTGTAATGCAGACATTAAGGCATTTTAAAAAACAGTAATTCTCTTTTCAATGGAGAGCAAGGAAAAAAAGAGAGGGATGGGGGTGGGGGTGGGGCATGATGAATGAGGGAGTAAAGAAGTGTTGGCCTTTCAAAACTCTCCACTCTACTGACTGTCACACAAACATGTGCTCACCCACATACAAATAAGTGGTCTCTTATTTGCATGTGTGTTTGAGAAAGAGAGTGAATGAGTGAGTAAGACAGAGAGAGAGAAAGAATGAGGAAGAGACTAATGGCTTCAGCATCTGACCAATAGCATTTACTGGAACACTCAGTCGTTTGCACAATCCCTCTGTCGCCAGTGCGACTGTCAGACACCAGACCTCGCTGCTCGGAAACCAAACCTTTTGCAGCATGTATCAAGTTAACAGCCAATTTGTCATGAACATCCCTCTGCATACAGATCATTTAATTTAGATTTGAGCATTATCACTGCTTTTTCTCTTTTCTGTTCTCCATGGCAAGGAACTTTTCATCATATAGCCCGGATGCTTATGAATAAGACGCTGGACATATGCTTTGCTTTGGTCTCACAAGTGCCAAGCTGTTTTTCACCATGTAACTGATCATCTATAATGCTGAATTTTACATTTCTGACTCAACTGTTGCTGGGGATGAGTGTAACATTCCACCCATGCATCTTAATCACTCAAAGCAACAGTGCCAGAAGGTTAGTGTTGATGGAATCTGATTACTCTGAAGTGTGACTTGTATTGCTTTAAAAACTCACTTTTTTTCTCATAGGCTTCCTTAAAGTAAAACAGTTTTATCAAGACAATTTTTTCAGTTACCCACCTCTGAAAAAGTGAACCTCAATGATTTGTAATACTGCAGGGATTTCTTACAAGTATTATCTTTCCAACTTGATGTACTTATTAAATCACCATGTCCATTAGCTGCCCCTCAGTGCTGCATCTACAGTCTTGCTTTAACCCTTCTGATATGGATTGGCAATAATAATCATATTGCTCTGTGTGAAGCCAAGACAAATCCCATTTCAGCCTCTCTGGACTTACTCAGACAATGTTACTGTATATGCTATTAGCAAGCTACCGTAAGTACAACTGCATAGATTTGTTAATCTCACAACAACTCACAAGCTACATTGTGGCTTCTTTAATGCATCGTACACAAATTGTATAGTAAATCACCACTGACAGTCTAGCAAGGGCAGACTATATAATCTGTCCAATACTGTTGCAACTACAATTACTACTAATAATAAAATTAAACACACACACACACGCACACACACTACTAAATATAGCATATTTAATCACTACAAATAATAAAATTACTACTTGCCAAGGCAGTTTTTTATATAGCACTTTTTATTTCTGTTATCACTGCCACTAATAATATTACTACTAAAATACTACCAATGTGGCGAATACTACCATTACTGCTACTGCTAATATTAATACTACTAGACAAGCAAATGTCATTTATGTAGCCATTTTCATAAACACTTACATACCCCACTACTTTTATAGTTGCCAACATTACTACCACCACTAATATTAGTAATTAGAAATATTGCTACTATAAGGCATACAGTATATACTACACTTACTTTACAAAGCCAATACTAATATATAGACAATTAATGAGCTATCATTACCTTGTATAAACTGGCTAGCTAGCATAAGCATCATTCATGCCAAGCCAACTTATTAGCTGCATGGTAGCTTTCCCATATAACATATGAATCACATGGTAAATGAACCATAGTTTAAAATTAAGTAAGCACAGTACAGAAGTATAGAAGACACTCTGGTGCCTTTTCTGATATTGTCTTTGCCAGATACTGCTGCTATACACATGGTTAGACACTATTAATTGTACGAATACTGCCACTAATACTACTACTACCTGGTACTTCCGTTGTTGTCTACTACTTAGTAAGTTTGTATGGGGCATTTAAGCACTGCAACTACTACCACTGCTTCTACTACTACTACCATAACCCTGTAGTCTATTTCTGCAGCTTCTGCTACTATTACATATACAACATTTAGCAGACACCTGTACTTAAAGTGACTTGCAAATGACCCAATCTTATAATGTATAGTCCAAACTATTCTGGGTCAAGGCATCTTGCTCAGGGCAGTAAATATAAAAGGTTGGCAGAGCTTGGACATGAACTATGGGCCTTCTGCTAAATAATCCAGTATCTTAACCCTGGAGTCACCACAATCTCTGTTACTATTACTAAATTAGTAGTAGTGATACTACTACTTCTACTATTACTGCCACAGACACCAACCATATATGCTGTTCTTTAACAAATAGTTGTTGGCAGCTAGTTGAAACCAGTGCATTTCATTTCATTATAACTTTTTATTATTTACTTATTTAAAACACTGAAAGAAAGAACACACTAGGGTAGTGTGGTGAGTAGCAGTGTCACCTCTCAGAAGGTCATGGGTTCAGTCCCAAGTGGAGCAGTCTGGGCCCTTTATAGGTGGAGTCTGCATTTTATGGTACGCGGTTTCCTCAGGCAACTCCAGTTATAGGGAAGAAAAGTGATCTCCATAAGCAAGACCATATGAAAGTTTTTTTGTTCTTGTTATTATTGTACTTGAACATTTTACAAATTATTATTTTACTAAACACTATTAGATTCAGATGTCCATTACAATCTGTATATAGATGTTACACATTAAATATTAAATTGACATTCACATGAATCCTTGAAACCATAGTCTTCCTGTAGAACATTTGCTGTAGATCAGGCAGTGCATCCTCACGAGGAGCACCAAGCAAGCCTTGTTGTTTAGGAGATGGCCTGAGTCAGTAGCTGTAACAATTGTTACTTTGTTACACCCAGACCTCACCCAACACGTCAACTACGACAACCAACTATTCATTTATTGTGTTTTATATTGCAGCTTGACATGTGCTGTTGTAAAGAGATATAATTACTCGATCTGTGCGCTGTTTGATGGTCAATGTATAAGCAAATAATTCGAAGAATGTGGTGTTAGAGGAAAGATGCAGCTTTTCCAGTAACAGCTTGTAATACATAGTCAGTGGCAATATGTGAATAGGTAAAACAATTCATCAGTTATAGGATTAATGTGTGAAGTGTGAGTGTTGCACTGAGAAGATAAACATAACCTGGTAATGTCCCATTTTTTTAAGTATACAAGGGACTTTTGATGGTTAGTGCATTCATACCACACACAACCTTTAACATTAAAATGGTTAGAAAGTGATATTTTACAGCTCCTGTTCATTTTCCTGTCATTATAATCTTCCCATCCAGCTGGGACCCAGTAATTACTGTCTTCTCAATGGCTTTGTTGTTTGCCTAAGAGCCTAAGATGACATTTTCAGTTATCATTCCAGTAATGTAACTGAAATGTGGTGATCCTTTAAGGTCACCAAGCACGAATGGTGAATGATATTGTAGCTGAGACATAGTCTTGTTAAAGTTAAAACAATTACCTCATAAAGAGTACATTTTATTATATTAAAACAAATCAATTGCACTATTTTACATTGACATGATGATCTAAAATGGTAATCCTATATATGGTAGTTATTATAATAAATAATAATAATAGCCACTAAAACTTTAATTACATTACATTACTTTTATCCATTAGAGCTAACTGGGATACTCCAAATCATTACATATTTTCACATTGCATGTGCCAGTTCTAACAGAGGGAGAGGTGGATGGACAAAGCTGAGCAAAAAGAGAGGTTATTTTTCATTAACACTGGTACCCAGAGCAGACAGGAAACTCTGATAAGTGTAGCCTGGACATTTGCTGGAAAATCAAACGTGAGAGAGTTCAAACAAGACACAAATCAAAGGATGTCTTAGAAATCTTAGATGATGTTGATTAAGCAGATCTCTGTTTGTACAGTGGACAGTTTAAGAGTTAATCAGGGGTGAAGAGGAGGGGTGTTAAATCTGGGAAACAAAGAGCTTGAAATAACAATTCTGTGGTGACCCCATGGATGGAGCTGAGAACCCCACTGAGGTCAACTCAGAGGACAGCTTTACTCTTGTGTGTGAGTGAGGCAAATCTGCTAAAGCATCATATAAATTAGTGGTGAAGAAATCAGCAAAGCTGCCTTTTCTGGTTTTAGGCCAGTACCAGGTTAGTTTTCACCTTGGCATTGTTCGTGGACTAATAATGTAGCTATGCACAGAATTCAAGCTTGTCTGATTTAACATAGAGCCAACACTGGAACACAATGAATGAGAAACATATTAGGTGTGAGTTTCAAAGGAAGGGAAATATATCATAACTTTGCCTATATAATTCACAATGATGCATCCAAGCATGTTCAATAGTACTATGCTAACAAATCATAAAATACTGAGGAAGCACTGGAGAGACTAAAGGGCATAAAGATGTACTCATAATGGCTATTGTTGGTACTGAAGGATTTTTAACTCATCTCCCTCTCAATTTCAGATGATGAGGTTGTACATGCTGCAAAGACAGTGTATTATTTAGAACTAGGTAACAAGTATTAGTTAGGTACTTGGAGCTGTTTGGTTTGCTTGGAATTTGGATGATGCAAATACTGGGACTGCAACAGAGAGACAGTCATCAGGTGGTGGGCAGGCTGCATACAATACTTATTATGACAACATCAAATCAACAAGCGAGCTATCCATTTGAACTAGCAGAGGGTGTCACTGAATAAAAAGTGAAATTCCTGTCAATAGGAGAAGGAGTCTGGGGGACTCAGCTGTGGCCAGGGGGTTGGATTTTTTACTTGGCTAATTATTTTAACAGTTCATGTTAACTATATAACAACGATTGAATTTTCAGAGTAAGGGATCCAGAGGACCACAGGATTATGAGTAAATTGGTGAAACTAAACTTGTTTTTATTAAAAGTTTAATTGATAGACAGGTTACATGTTTCCCTAAAGCATAGTAGCAATATTTGTACTTTTTAAAATGACAAATATCATGACATTAATGAATCTAAATATATAGCCCGTTTGTATTTTTTCCCAAACACCACTTTTGAAATTCTTTGATTTTCTTATGCACATAATATTGCCCATGTGAAAGTTCATTTTCACAGTGTTTACAGAGGTGCCCTCATTTTTTTCACCTTGGAACTTTCATCTTGCAGTGTAAAATGATGTAAAAAGATTGCTGTTGCATTTTAATGTTTAAAGGATGGACCATCACACAGTGGAAACGTGTATTGTGGTGAGACCAATCAAAATTCCAGATCTTTTTGGAAGAAATGCATGCTGTTGCTCCAGGCCAAAGATGAAAATTACTAATCAAACAATCAATATCCAATATCTCAAAATGTCTTTAACATTATGGGGTTGGTTCAGTGTCCTTGGCAAAGGTCATTTTCAATGCGATGGCTGCATTAGTGCAGAAAAGTACAAAAAGATTTTAGAGCAATATAAATTATTTCAAGATAACATTTTCTCCAGGGACGCAAATGCATTTTTCAACAAGACAACGCAAAACAAGTCAAATCAGAAAAAAGGAGAACTAAAATATGGAAATATCTTTCTTTGAGGAACATTGTTTTTGAACATTTTAAAACCTTTTTAGACATTTGCTGATGCTCCGATCATGTTTTATGCTGCCGATTCCAATACATATCTCCCATGAGTGGCGATCACCGCCGATCACTTATACCGATCACATTGACTGTCTGTAATTTTTTTTACTTTAGTTATGATGGGTTCTACTGGCTACTTGATTTGGAAAAAAAGGAACAATACAATTATCTTACTAAAAACATGTTTTTACTGACTTTTTCAAGAGAAAATAAATACTTGCAGGCACAACTATTCAGTCAGGTGGACAACTGAAAAACCCAAATGTACCTGCTATCAGTAATAAAATATTGAACATATTGAAAACATTAAGGCTTTCACCAGATCTGACTGTTGCTGCTCTGGGAGACTTCTTTTTATTTTCTGAAAACTCCTAATACTACGCCATGTTTGTTCTTTAGATAACATTAAATTAATTGTGCTAAATGATTTTAATGTGCTTCCCCCACAAGGAATATTTCGCAGGATTCCCTTCTGGATGCAAACTTTACATCACTCTCACAGACCATGTAAAAGTTCCACACGGTATACATGTCTGTTTATGATTTGCCACCGCTACCTGCACAGTGTAATGCAAAGGCACCACTGCACACAGGGCCTTAGCGGGCTGTATACGGTGATCACATGCTTTGTCACGGAAATCAGCCGTTAATGAACGTGGCCGATTGATCGGAACACCACTACTCTGCCAATCGCTTCTGGAAATGATTTCTTGTTTGAAATCACATCATACATTTCATTTTTTACCTCATTACTAGCCCTAGAATTGCCTAACGTTTTCATTAATGTGTTGCAGGTCTGAAATTTATAAATGGATGTTTATTAAAAAATAAATAAAGTTGATCAGACAAAACATAAAATATATTGGGTTCATATTGTCTGCAATAATATAAAAGTCAAAGAAAATGTAAGGAGCCCTGCATTTTTTATACTTGCATTTTCTATACTGTCCCAGCTCTTTCTGATTCAGTTTTGTATTTATATTTTGCTTTTTAACACACTGAATTTACCTTACAAATTCAGTGGTTGCTTATTTTGTTGTGGCTATATTGGTATGCCTGGTTTTGCAGAGGTCAGATAAATACTTAATTCTCTATAAGTAATGTTTACTACATTTTCTGTAATGATATGTATTTTTTACTTTTAACTTATTTATTTAAATATTATAGCTGCCTGCATGATCTATTATGAGACAGTGAGCAGTTCAGATACAGCCAGTTGGTGCCAGAGCCATAGCAATAAAGAGCTGAACCCTGAGTCTATTATTTTATTACATTGGATTTAACTTTATTGTTTAAAAGCAATAAATATATAAATAATAGGAGCCCAGATCAATCCATGGATTAAAAATAAATATTAATTTGGGAAAACAATTTTCAATGTGTGCCATTTCTGTAATTTGTGTGCATGAGAGAGCTAATTAATTTTCTCGGTTTCATATATTAGTTTACAGTTTCCTGAAACTGTCTGACACATTTTGATGTGCTGTGATTTATGTTGTGATGGATAGAAATGTGCTCATTATGGTATATTTTGAATTGATATGCTAGCTTAACTTACAAACAACATAAACAACTACATTAACATATTTAACCTATTTTCAATCAAAAGTGTCTACGGTGTGCTAAGATTTAATTAAAGAACACGTGAACAAATTGCAAATTGTTCCTTCAAATTAATATTTAGTAAAATAGTCTTTGTTATATGACTTTTAACTTAAAGCATTTAATGTATTATTGTGTGATCAGCTGCTGGAAGGCAGTGCAAACAAGCTTAACCAAGGTGAAAATTAATTCTGGAGGTGCAGCATGAGCAGTTTGCCCAGGCTACCTGGAACTGTGATAGCCTAGTGGTTAAGGACTCTGGATCAGAAGTCAGAAATCAGAAATCCCACCTCTAATAAGCTGCCACAGTTGGGTCCTTGAGCAAGACCCTTAACGCACAATTGCTTGGATTGTAAGACTGGATCAGTTGTAAGTCTCTCTGGATAATGGCGTCTACTAAATACTATAAATGTAAATGTAAATGAGATCAACACCTCTGGAGTGATTCTGTGGGCTCTGTACTTCCTTAGCCAAATGTTATGCTATTGTTATTATAATGTACGTCTATATACATTATAATCTTTTAAGGCATAGTTGATGGGCTGAAGTTACATATGCACAGGGTGGACAGGGTGGTTCTGTATGGAAACAGCGAGTACGGTCCTCAGCAAGAGAGCATTTTGTTACAGGTCAGTTCATACTGTAATTCTGAACAAAGGCCATGGGAAAAGGTGGCCATCAGCATGAATTCTTTCCAATGCAAGTCTCCAGTAAAAGAGTGAAATTCAGGAGTGTAAGAACCTGCAAGCAGGCAGCTCCCCATTTCTGCAATTACTGTGGGAGTGCTAGAATCCAGTCTGGATAGCATGAAACATTCATTCATAGTTCTGGGCCTCATCACCATCCTAAGTCCAAACTGCACTGTCCTTAGTAAGCAGGTGGCTTTTGAGAAAAGAGATAATTAGAGCAGTTCTTATCTGAACTGATTGGTTAAAATAGTGAAATAAAAGAAACCCTTGATGTATGTAAGGACTGCCATTACATTTTTTAGTCATTGTGATCCTGATGGGGAGTTATTCAGGTAGAATTCCCAAGCAAACTGGTAGAAGAGAGCTGATAGGTCTGAGTGATAAGCTGGCAATGTGGCGTTGTGAACAACCACAATTGCCTGAGCAGAGCTGACTTCAGACTGGCGAAGATTACTTCTATGCCTGATAGAGAAAAAGGAAAATTGACTAAATTGATCTGAGAGAGTGCATTAAACATTGGCAAC
The DNA here is from genome assembly GCA_033117975.1 of Parotocinclus spilosoma. Classification (NCBI taxonomy): domain Eukaryota; kingdom Metazoa; phylum Chordata; class Actinopteri; order Siluriformes; family Loricariidae; genus Parotocinclus; species Parotocinclus spilosoma. The sequence goes on along the minus strand of JAVSBV010162538.1, from coordinate 4,556 downwards.
CACAGCAGACATAGAACACATATACTGGGGAAGCAGGCACAAAAGAACATGGCCAGGGAACATAACTATCAGTGTGAATTTTCACAGAGAAACTGAGAAATTCCGAAATTGAGAAATATAAACAAGCCAGTGTTTTGGAAGCGGTGTGGGTATTTAAAAGGCTGGTAAATCACAGCACAAAGGAGGAGGGGACTTGGCTAGGGGTGAGTGTGTCCCAGACGACCGTATGTTGTAATAACACATTTTATTTAAGTGTAAATAAACCTAGTTTAACTAGTTCTCTAGAGTAGATTATACAAATTTTACTTTTGTTTGCATTGGAGTCAGTCCATCACATTGTCAGGAGATGATCACCAAATGGCCTCTTCTGACTCAGATATGGCTATGCATGCCTGCATGATGCCCAGCCTGGCCTAAAGACACGTCTGAGACTCGAACATGCATCAGCACATACTTTGGTGGGAACATGAAAAGCTACCCGAGAGACCTATAATTAAAATATTTTTGACATCACATTTATTTTTGTCATTAATACAATAACTTTATATTTATAAAGTGCTGTTTCCTGAGGCAATCCTGGGAACAATAGTAGGAAAAAAGAAAAGAAGGAAATATGCTCTAAAAACAGTGCCAGTCCATTGCAAGACCTTGCACACATTCACTGATTCCCACTCACTCACACCAAGGGACAGTTTGTGCTCATTATTTAGGTAGTGACTCCTGAAGCTGAGATTTAAGTGAATTAACTTTTATAGCAGTGACTCAGTGGTTATGGCTCATCAGGTGGTTGATTCTGCTAATCTGAAAATGTTGGTATCTTAAACAAAATCCTTAGCTTTTAACTGCTAAAATTCATGTACATAAAACAAGTTGACACTCATTGATAACTTTACATACAGCATAAATTAGCAGCATAAATACTTGCTGTAAACTTAAGATAGAAAAAACTCCTGAAAATTGTGTCCACTTTGAAAACAGAAAAAGCAAGGTATGAGCTGGGTGTAATTACTGTATGTTATTGCATGAAACAGCAAAATTTAAAAATTGAAACTTTGAATTAAACAGCTTTGGATGCAACTGAATTTAGTCATGCAGTTTGTTTTATATACTTCTCGCAAAAATTAGGAGATATTTCAAAATGACATATCCCATAATGAAATATCCCATATTTTTGGTGGGCACTGCATAACATTCTGCAGTGTAATGGAAGTTCAGTTTGTTTCTAAACCATCTCTCACTATGGTTATAAGGTTATGTAATGCCAGGAGGCAGCTAAGACAAACGCGTAATGAAGTTCCAGCAGGGTTTTATTATACAACGGAAATAACGAATAAAGCAAAACGGAAAAAGAAACAAAAGCACGCTCAGGGGCGTGAACACAAAAACATGAAAGAATCACTTCGATCAAAGCTTCGCGCCCGTACACCGCTAGAAGCGAGTCTTTATATGGGCACTAAATCAGTCTCAGGTGGCTGCGATGAGTGCGTGACGCGGCTGCACAGGCGACGCAGCCTGTGGGCGTGACAGGTTACTGGTATTCTGATTTCAGTTAATTTTAATAATAATAATAATAATAATAATTATTATTATTATTATTATTAATAAAAAAAATAATAAAATCATTATTATGCAGCATACAATGTAATTACTAAAGTAAGAATGTCAAAAAGGTAAAAAATATATCCCAAATGTTAAGAAAAAAACATACATGTAAAAAATACACAATAATAATAATAATTTAATAAGTGGCATGATTACAGACATAACTGTAAACAGGCAAACAAAAAGGAGCACAAAACTTTTGCAGTTTTTACCCCGGGCTTTGAACCCATTTTAATCTCCTCCATGAAATACTTACAGAGATGCCTTCTCAAAGAGCTGGTTATAAGATATTGTATCCTGAGATGTGTAATTAGCTGCTTCTATAGGCACAAGAGTGGCTATGCTTCCTGGGAACTAGTGCAACAGTAATTACAAATAGCCTTAGTTGGAGGTCTGATAAGTGGTAACACCACTGCCTCACAGCAAGAAGGTCCTGGGTTCAATCCCAAGATGAAGGGGTCTAGGTCCTTTGTGTATGGAGTCTGCATGTCCTCCCTGTGTCTGCATAGGTTTACTCCACAGTCCAAATACATGGGTGTTAGGTTAAATTGTGTCTCTAAAGTGGCCCTTAGTGTGTGATTGTGTGCGTGACTTTATGTGTGTGCCCTACGATGGATTGGCGCTCTTTCTAGAGGTTGTTCCTGCCCTTGCACCCAGAGTCACTGGATGGGCACCGGCTGGCCCTGTATGAATTACGTGGAAGACAATGTATGGATTTTTTATGGATTTACTTACATGCACTTTGTTTTTCCTAAATATTTAGCTTTTATAACTATTTCCCTTCTTAATATAGTAATGGTTGAATTATGTAAAAAAAATCATGTTTGTTTCAACTTAGTAATATTTACTTCTGTGGAGGTCCTTATTCTAAGTTTCTGACAAAGTTTTGTAGGGGATATTATTATTCACTTAAAAAATATGCAAGATTCACTTAAATATGTATTCAATTTAAATTTAGAAAACATGTATGTCACTTGGAATGTGATCTTAGAGCTAATGCTAACATTTGATATCAAAATCTTTTTCTCTCAAAGTCATTTGATTTTTCACCACAATATTTAGTATATGAACTACCAGCAACTAATAATGTGTGTTTATCAAGCAATATTTATTAATAAAATGCAAGATCTTCTAAATACAATATATCTTTCATTAACTTCAAAACACTTTGGCCTCAAATGGGAATGAATAAACTACGGGAAAAGGCCTACACTGTAGCATAATGAAATATACTTTAAAACCACCTTGGAAAATAATGTAAGTGACAAAAAATCTAAATTTGAGGTATTCCAGATTATATGGAGAAATAGCATCATAGATCCTAAATGTGCCTTTTCTAAATAAAACTGATTGTTTATCTTTTGTAGTGGAAAAGAGAGCAATTGTAGATTTATTCGATACAATCTCCAGACTAATTAGAAATGTTATAAAAAAACTGACTCTGAAATTCCACCAGATGGATCAGCATTGAATTCGTTAATGATAATATAAGAAAACTATTAGCTTAACATCTAAAGTTCATTACCAATTATTCAGCAACATATTAGCAGCAGCAGTAGTGTATACAGCTGTTTAATTAGCTGTCCAAACTAGTTAAACAACTGTCTACGTTAATTAACGCTTTAACTTATCATGTTCCTTTGATCTTGAACTTGTCAATTCCAACAAGATCACCTAAATAATTTAGTAAAACTATTTTAAATGCATCCCTTAGTCTTCAATATGTGCCCAAATCCTTTAAATATGTGATAACTAAATATCTGATAAAAAAAATTCTTGCCCATATAAACTCACATGGCAGGAATAGTGGTACATATGGTTTTGTGGTGATCCTGGATGTTAAGTTGCTGTAGTTTTGCTTCCTAAATTGTCAAATGAGGTCACTGGCCATATCATGTTTCTGCATTTTAACTTGTCATGTGTCTGCTTTATGGATTCTGTATTACTAACATCCTAACAAATACCTACAAACTGTAATGCAATGTATTTCTTTATCCGGACTTTTATTATTTTTGCTGGTTGACAACTCCTGGGTAGGGTAACAGTGGTTTTAAATTTTGCTCAATGTGTACAAAATTAGATATTTTTTAGATATGATTTTTTTTTAGATTTTATAGATATGTGTACTGCATAACTATTCTTACTGCATGTCAATAGATTAATTAATTTGTTTATATATTATTTTTAAAATTCAAAATGAGTGAATATATATATATATATAGCAGTCAGCGTTTGTTTTTGGTGATGTCTAATAGTTTTAGCATCTGACAATGTCTATCCAAAAATGGCTATATGAAAAAAACCAAAAAAAAACTTAACTCCTGTTTCTTTTATTTCATGAAGGGATGTTAGAGAGTCATCCAACACTGATCAGCTAGCAGAGTCATGCCATCTCTGAGCAACAGCAAGAGCTTAAGAGCTCAAGAGCTTTCCTCAACTGTGCCTGAGGGCCTTGGTGATGATGAGTCAGTACAGGTTTGTGTTAAACAGTTCCCCAAATAACAGTTAAAAAAATGACTATTATAGACTTTTTTCCACCAACTGGTACAGGAAGAGAATATGGCCTGAATATTTTAAAAGGATGATTTAGTTTTCACCAGCATACTTGTTTTGTATTATTTTGTTCTGTATGCAAGATAAATACTGCTTATCTCTGGATTCAACTGATAGCTGAGGGAAAGGGGGAATTGGTCTTCAAATACCTCAAGGTGCACATTACACAGGACCTGACGTGGACACATCACATCAACCATCTCAGAGGCTTGATAAACTTTAGACTTTCCAGTAAGGTCCTGAAGAATTTCTACACCTGCATCATAGAAAGTATCCTCACCGGGAACATTACAACCTGGTTTGGGAACAGCACTGTGCAGGACAGAAGGGCTCTCCAGGGGGTGGTGCGATGAGCTTAACGCATCACACACACAGAGCTCCCTGACCTGCAGACCATCTAC
>JAVSBV010162528.1:0-14410 GCA_033117975.1 Parotocinclus spilosoma | reverse complement strand
GTCCTTACTTCGCGGATTTTCGTTTATCGCGTGTGGTCCTGGAACGTAACCCCCGCCATAAACGAGGGAACACACACGCCTGTCTTTGGACTGTGGTAGGAAACTGGAGTACCCGGAGTAAACCAACGCAGACACGGGGAGGACATGCAGACTCCACACAGAAAGATCCAGGCCGCTCCATCTTCTTGCTGTGAGGTGGCGGTGCTACCCACCGAGCCTGACAATCCCATTTTCGTATAGAGTTATGGATGTCCTGTCGCAATTTCTCGCATTCCACATGTTTCTGAAGTAGTTCTGGCAATTTCTGGGTTGAGAAATAAGGGTAACACCACCCACATGCATGGCTTAGTTTGGCTTAGGCACGCACACAACCCAGCTGGAAAGTATGTTGGATTCTCAGCGTGAATAAACCTGGACCTGAACCAGCTGACTTCCTCCTGCTTCCCACCTTCTCTGATTGAGAAAACAATGTGGCTGGCACTAGAAACCTCCAAATCAGGCCCTGTAATGGTCCAGGACCACAACGTAAAACGGGAGCCGTGCATATGCTTGGATGGCTTATATTCTTATATTGGTACAGGCATACGTTGTTTAACGTCTATCCAATTAACATTCGTTCTCTTAAACGGCTGAGGTCTTAAGAATTATAATGGCGTATAAATGGAAATACGACTGTCCGACTTTGGACGTTGCACCCGTAATCAGTGGGTCACCTCAACAGCCAATCAACACTGGAACTGTGATAGCCTAGTGGTAAAGGTACTGGATTACGGATCAGAAGGTCCAGGGATCAAATCCCACCTCTGCCACATTTGGGTCTCTGAACAAGGCCTTTAACGCACAATTGCTTGGATTGTAAGTTGCTTTGCGGATCCTCGAGCAGAGGTGGCAGTTAAGAGATTACGTCTGTCATTCACTCAAAAGCTCAGTATTTCACCAGTTACGTTCTTGCTTCCTGATGTGTAGACTGTTTGATGTCGGTCACCGTGTTTGGAAACGTTACGCTTGTTTGTATGACTTTATTCATGTCTGTGCACTACTTTTTTAAACAAGTTGTACTTGCTGTTTGCAGGTACTTATCCTATTGTAAGTAGTACTTATTTGTTTGCCCTCCACTACCTGTATGTTCTCTACAAGCTAGAACTGTAAACTGCTTCACATTCACTCGATGAGTCTGCTTCGCCTGGCTGATCTGCATCAATGCATTGTTGTCTTATATCAAGCAGAACTATCAGGTTCCTCTTACCACCCTCTTATGTGTTACTGCTTCTTCTAAGCAGGGTCTTAAAATCACATTACTTTATTTTCTACAAAAGATGAAGATCAACTCTGCTCAGAAAATCATCGACTGCCCCCTGCCCTCTCTGAAAATAAACCCCAACTCAATTTCTCAGTGCCTCAGTAGAACCAAGAGAACAATCAAGAACCCCTCCCATCCTCAGCACCATTTGTTCAACCTCTTGCCCTCTGGCAGACGGCACGGACTATTCAGAACTGGACGAATGGACTTAAGAACAGTGCCTTTTTTCCCTGGACTGTTCCGCAGATGCAGAGTTGTAAAATAGGTCAACGATCATGAGACTGTTTACAGTACTATTTCTGATTATCCTTTATTGCGGTATGTATTAGATTTTTTCAGTGCAATTTTATAACTCAGTCATTCTCTTCCGCTTAATCCACACAGAGTCGCGGGCCAGCCGGTGCCCACCCGGCAACTCTATTCGCAAAGGGCAGGAACAACCCTAGACGGGACGCCTATCCATCGTAGAGCACACACACACACACACACACACACACACTGAGGGTCACTTTAGAGACACCAATTAACCTAACACACATCTTTGGACTGTGGGAGGAAACCGGAGTACCCGGAGTAAACCCACACAGACACGAGAGCATGCAGACTCCCCACAGAAAGGACCCAGGCCGGTCCACCCTGGGATTGAACCGGGGACCTTCTTGCTGTGAGGCAGCGGTGCTCAATGTTATAATTAAAATATAAATTCTTGTTTTCAAGCATGTTTTACGTCCTGCAGTCTTCGTCATGCTGACTGTCTTGATTTGATTTGCACTGATCTGGAGCAGCAATCCCAACTCGTTTGTATAATTCTACGACGACAGTAAAGGCGTGACCCAGACAATGTTTTGTTTTAGTGTACATTCTTGTAAATTAGAAAGGTTTAGCACGCATATAACGGTTTAGGATTGGGACACAATGCTGTGTAGATGGTAGCGTTCCACTCGTGACTCATTTAAATATCGTTTGCAAGCAGTTTTCTAGACAATACACAATTGATATTTACATTACAGTAACCTAAAAAGACTAGCTAATGTGCAGCCATTTTGGTCAACGATCTGCCAAATGGGGCACGCCCGTGTTGTTTTGAATCTGAACATGTTTTACGGCATTTACCAGGCGCCCTTATCCAGAGCGACTTACAATTCATACAGTCTTATCCAATCCAAGCAATTGTCGGGTAAGGGTTTTCCTCAGGGACCCAACTGTAGCAGAGGTGGGATTTGAACCCTGGACCTTCTGGTCCATAGTCCAGTTCTTTAACCACTAGGCCACCACAGTCCCAGTGTTTTTGAATCAGCAGCCTCAGTAGGTACTTATCAGCATGCATGATCCAGCATTTGTTCGTACATCTTTCTGGGAATCACCTGGTAATTGTACTAGGTCTCCAACTGGTAAATGAACGTGTCAGCGGGGAACATTCAGACGTAAGCGCTACGCATGCTGATGCCTAATAAGGCTGGTGATTGCTGAGCAAATTTACTCGCACACAATCGGATAAATGAAATCATATTTTGGCAATAATCAGATCGCCGTGGTTACATGCACTTCACAAATCCGATAAGAAGAAACCTGAGTTGAGTGTACATAAGTCTAATTCAATTTCTCTCCAGTTTGATTTCCCTGTGGTGAAGTTGTTAGGGTACGGTCTAGCTGTGAGGTAATAGCAACGCTGCTTTTTGCATCTGAAAGTTTATAATTAAAAGATTTACCACACAGCAGCAGTAATAAAGGCCATTTTCTCTCATTATATCAGCATTATAGACATAGCATGATGTCTGAGAGGTAAAAATTGGTATCTCCATTGGTCGTGAGGTTGTATGCATTTTCCACTAGCACAAACTGTTAATCAAACAGTTTAACACGCATAACACGCCCGCTTATTAATCATGTGAAGTAGTTCTCGCTCTTTGCTTGGTCACTTCTGCAAATCCTAGATCTTGACTGTACGGTTTACATATTTATTCTTGAGTTTTTCTTGAGTCAAATACAAATCCCACCCTCCATTCAGCACACAGTACTCATGGCCAGAGGATGTATACCAAATCACGCAACTCCTCCAGTAAACACGATGTGAACACCATTGATGAAGTCACTTATCCACTCACACTTTTCCAGAGTGACTTACCCGGAGTAGGTGAACCAGGGTTGAGTTAGCTCGGGGTTGCTGAATTAACGTGATCCCTCTCGGCTGTTTTACAGTCTGGTTCTTCCCTTTATAGCCATGCTGTTCTAGTTGGCGCTGCCGGAGTCTCGTGCTACACTGACTACGTATTCTGTTTTCTCAACGATTCTTCATTGGTACCAATTCCGGTCCTCATACCTTTATTAAAACCACAAAAGGACCGCATTTCAACCTCCCCGCCTCCTGCTGACCGAGGATGACACGCCACCAAACCTCTTACCTGTTGGAGAATCCAAAAACCTACAGTGACTTTATTTACAGGACTACATTTGCTATGAGAATCACTCGTATTATACATTTTTATATACACAAGATCATTTATTATTTATACTACTGCATTTTCTTCTAGTTTTTTTAAACTGAAAATTTTGATTCATTCATTTATTATCTTTCATTTAATCCACACGGGGTCACAGGCCAGCCGGTGCCCATCCGGCAACTCTGGGTGTAAAAGCAAGAACAAGCCTAGATAGGGCACGGCTCCATCATAGGGCGCACAGTCACACACTAAGAGCCACTTTAGAGACACCACATAACCTAACAAGCATGTCTTTGGACTGTGGGAAAAAAACGGAGTAAACCCACACAGACACGGGGAGAACATGCAGACTCCATACAGAAAGGACCCCAGCTGCTCCACCCTGGGACTGAACCCGGGACCTTCTTGCTGTGAAGCAGCGGTGCTACCCACCGAACCACCGTGCTGCCCCAATTTAAAATACAGTCGATTCCAGTTAATTGGACCACCGGTTAATGGGACCAGCTGCTTATTCGGAGAAAATCCTAAAGTACCGAAAACAAATTCTATTATATACATGTAATGTTATTTGCTTGATTGGACCAAAATTCCGCTTAATCAAACCTGAGAACGTGTACAGTATATAATATCCGGGAAGAAACTCTTCGTCTCTGTCATCACTACCCGAAAACTCCTGAATTTCTCTCCAGCCCTCTACTGCCTACAGGTCTTTGCCTAACATTGCCATTTACTACAAAAAAAGAAGTCACAATTCGCCACTTAGCCACAGCAAAAGCAGATCAGCAATTTATGGGAGTATTTTTGGGATCAAAGGTCAGAAAATCCCAAAAGTTGTGTTGACAAGAGCAAAACCAGCGGGAGGTGAACACGTTAGATGTTTGTGGTGATTTTGTTCAAGTGCAGTCCGTCAAGAGAACACGTCAGATCACACTGGATAAGTTCTTCAAAAGTTGGCAGGAACTTACTAAGAACTTGTTTTTTTTGTTTTTTTTTTAGAGTATTATGCTTCGCATGCAGAGTACCTAAACATTGTAGATCGTTTCGAAAATCTTGGGTGCAAATTTACTTTTCAATTAACAAAGTTCATTTTGTTTGTACGTTTGCTATACGTGTAAAAAAAAAAAATCGCAGAATAAAGGTTTATTATACATTTAATACGTTACATAGCACGTCCCGTCTTGTAACATAGGGCATGTTCATGTAACCAGACCAGCCAGTTATTAGGACCAAAACAATCCCGATGTGGTCCAATTAACGGGATTTGACTGCATTTCATTATGGGACATTTCATTTTGAAGTATCCCTTAATTTTTGTGAGCTGTGTACAAGTCTGTGTGAGATTGAATGATGCGGTACTGTTCAGCAATGTATGGGAGGAATTACCAGGTGACGGACTCCATTGAAAGTGTGGTAGGCCACTGGAAAAGACAGCGCAAATTTGCCGGCAGTGATAAGCGCTGGACCGAAGGAGAGCGAGTGGACCAGATCCAAGTAGTAAGGAAAACTTCCTGGCAACACCAGTGCAGCTGCTGCGAAAGCAGAAATACCTGCAAAATAGCACAAAGCCTTCATGGTAAAAAAAAAAGATACTAGCTACCAGCTAGGACATCAGCAGATCTGTTTGTGAAACTACTCTTTCATTTTTTAATTGAACTCATTCAGTAATGACATTGTTAGAATTAATCGGTCTTAAAAGAAAGAAATAAATCAATCAATCAATCAAAGCCGGGCAAACGTTCCGAAGAAATGGACTCTACGGACTAAATTTAAAATAGTTTAAATATTAGACAGACGACATGATTTACAAAATCAAGCCGGGCAATGCCAGGGGGTAATTTTTTTACCGACGCATGCAGTCATTAGTGTCATTCACTCCTGTAAAATGAAGGCTATGACCTGTCATTTATTAATTAGGGGAGAGAAAGCATGAGAGAGAGGAGAGAGTGTGGAGAGTGTGCGCGTACATGTCTTGATATATATTATGGGAAGAAAATTGTCCTTGTGATGTTAGGAAAACCTGGCATTTTTACTTGTGATGATTTGCCATTCTTCTCTTCTTGAATTTATTTATGCATTGTTTTTTTTGTTTTTTTTATAAATACAGCAACTTTTATTTGAAACACCGGCTACAGCAGTCCTATATTGTCAGGAATGTCCTCAAGATTAGAAAAATATACTGCTCAGAAAAATTAGGGGATATTTCAAAAATAAATATGAAGCGATTAAACAAAAAAAAGCATTTTGTTTTATTTCACTGAACGAGAGCATCAGAAAAGCAAATAAAAGTCAAAGCAAGTTGTGTGATTACGTAAATTACAACTCAGTTTGAGTAGGAATTAATATATTCATTGGGGGTGAATATAAACTGGACTAGAGTGTTGCACATGGACTGTTCAGTAGGGTGTATGATCACCCAAGACTGCCAAAACACACTGACAGTGATGGGACATGGGAATGATCAAATTGTCCAGCTGTTCTTGTGGGATCCTCTTCATTTTGAAAGATCCCCCAAGTGAGCAGTGTATGTGTGTATGTGTGTATGTATGTATGTATGTATGTATGTATGTATGTGTGTGTTACCTGCACTGAGTCCTACTCCTGTTCCTCTGTGAGTGATTGACATCATCATGGGGACTGACCACCTGCAAGGCACAGTTACCATAGTAACAGCAGTTCCTGGCACGTCACCATAACGACAGAAAAATAGCCTTCACACACTTCACATGACAAAAGCGCAACAGGATTGTAATTGCGTTTTATGTCATTGCTGAAGAGGTGAAAATTAAATGCCAGAAGTACTTCCTTTTAATTTAAAAGTCGCATGGATCTAATCCATAAAGTCTAGCTTCTTTATCTGCTTTCAAATGTTACAGGGAATGTAGTGTGTTCTTATGATTTTAATCAATTCTGGAGGGAAAAAAAAAAAAAAAAAAAGAATATTTAATTGTGATCATTTTTATTTTTGTTTTTAAAACTACTTCTTAACTTTTCAACAAGGGTTAAGAAAGAGTCCTCAAGTATAGCAAGAGATCACACTCTGACTGTTCGTGTTCACTCATTCACAAAGTCCAGTTACAAGATATATTGGTCATTACAGTGAACAGACATTGATTGGTTGGTTGGACGTTGGGCCAAAGCAAAGGGAAATTAAGGCAGGGTATTTGCATTTTAAGCGATAATTTGTTATTGTGCTTTTGACTATTCCTATTAGGGCTAGCAACTTCAGGTCTGAGATCTGAGACGGATATTAAACCTGGATCAGGTTTTACACCAGATGCCCTTCTTCTCCCCCATCATATTTTACCAGTTTGATACCCAAACCGAGTATGAACGGGCACTCACAATGGAACACTTTAGAGCCCAATTGACCAAAACTCTCTAGAGAGAACATGCTAACACCACATAGGTCGTGTTGGAAGAATCTCCAACGTTCCACGACAGCATTCAGCTCCAGTTCACATGCAAATGTGTTCTTCCAGTACCAGTTCTGGCTCCACTCAAGTTCCAGTTTTTATACTGTTTCTCATCAGGGGGCAGTAACTCCCCCTTCTCTGGTGGAATGAGGATGCCAAGTCAACAGTCTCACAGAGGACACAATAACCTACAGTGATTCTGTTTAATGGGCTAAATAATTATGATACTCACTCATAATCCCTTCTTCATTATTTTCCTTTTCCTCACCCTAGCCTTGTTCAGTTGGGGCCAGATACAGTATGTGCAAAGCTGCTCTATTGTCAAAAGCTTCATAGAAATTCATTTCAATTGACTAACCACATTTGTCCCCATTTAACAAATCACATTTTATTGTTTCTGCCCAGTCTGGCATGTTCAATTCCCCAGTCCCTCAACATCTTGTACCACCTGGTCAGGCTGAAGGCACCCCAGAACTGTTATGCCATTCAAATTTAAAATAAAGTCCAACATGTATTGCCTGTAGAGGGCTGGCAGTGTAAGCAGAAAACAAGACAACTGCCTTCATTACCATCTTTTTAACCCATACATACAGATCACATTAAAAGTTCAACAATTTGACCAATAATAAAGATAAGAAGTTCCAGTTCAAATACGCGCGTTAGTAACCATTACATTTTAGCAAGTTGTGGGTTTAAAAAAAAATATTTTAAACAACAAACAACAAAACTGTATTCAGATTTAGGTAAATCGAGAAAATGACTGCGATAAGGACAGTAGAAACCATGAAAGTAATCAGTTCACCACAATTGGCATCTTTAGACCTTGATACTCTCAGGACCTCATAACTGGACCATTTAATCACAGCCACCAGACAGATTTCAATACCTTCCACTATCCTCCCATTGGTACGTAACCTAGAATTCATTTTATCTAAAGCTTAAGTAATTTACTGCTTACAACACAACTCTAGCCATCATTTATTTATATCACTCACTCATTAGGTATCTTACTAGTACTGGGATGAACCTCATTTTGCCTTCAGAACTGCCTTAATTCTCTGCTGGAAGTACACACTAGTAGATGGTACACTATGGCCACAATAAGGTGGACAAGGTGAGCAACAACAGCCAGCTAGGCTTGGTGTTTCAGTGATTCTCAGTTGGTATAAAGGCGTCCAAACTGTGGCAAAAATACCCGACACCAGCAGCTTGAACCGCCGATACAAGGCATTTGAAGCATTCTTTCATGTTTTTACACCAAATTCTGACCTTCCGAATGTCAGGGCAGGGTCTTCTGTTCTCCAATGTTGGTTAACCTGTGCAAATGGTAGCCTCAGTTACCTGTTCTTAGCTGGCAGGAGTGGATCCTGGTGTGATCTTCGGCAGTTGGAGTATATCTGCTTTAAAGGTTTGATGCACTTTGCATTCAAAGATGCTATTCTGCATAACTCGGTTGTAACAAGTTGTTATTTGAGTTACTGTTGCCTTTCTATCAACTCAAACCAGCATGGATATTTTCCTCAGATTACTGAAATCACCCCATGCTGATATTCGGTAGTTTAACCTAGAGCAGGTCGTTTTCACCATGTCTCCATGCCTAAATGCATCAAATTGCTGCAATCTGATTAACAGGTGTAGCTAATAAAGCAACCAGGAAGTGTACATGTACAGTATTTCCTCTAAATCTTAACATACGTATGCTTAAATATAAAAAATACACACATTGATTTTTAAAGTTAAAATAAGTAAAAAGTTTAAGCTTGTATAACGAACAAGAAAGCCATTTAAAAAAAATAATTTTCCTCTCCTTAGAATTTGCAGTAAAAGAATCACAGTTTTTCACACTGGTTTGAGAATGCCAAGCATTATTAAAATCGTGGGTCTCCAGCAGAGTGTTGCTAGTGGTCTTGAAGGTGATCCCAAGAAAGAGGAAAGTGATTAAATTAAAAAATAAGTAGGGCTGTTAGATATGCATCATTTATACAGACTATATTTTACTTAACACTGGCCTACATATAGCTTTTGACCAAATGCTTATATTCAGACAACTACTGTGGTATAAAATGTGATTTTACACTAACTTTGCAGATTCCAGGTACACTACACCACTGATCTCCATGAAGTGGATTTGATAACTACTGCTTAGCTGTAAAAAACATGCTGTGAGACAGTAGAGCACTTTTTGCTGTTATTACACATGTATATACAGCTAACTACATTTTATAAGCAGTAACCTGGGAAACCATCTACATCCCACATAAGCAAGGGAAAGAAAGCAATGCATGTAGAGAGGCCTGGTGCTATAAGCAGATTTATTGGACTGGAATTATTTTTCATCAGCATCACACCAGGAGCAAGGTTTTATCAATACTAGTCACAGTGGGATAAATTAGAGTCACCAGTTAACCTAAAGCATGCCATTGGAACCACTGTAAACGCACGCACGAACCCAGGTTGGGGGATCCGCGAATTCCACTTCGTCCTGCTCGCTAACCGATTGCACCACCGTGCAACCCCTACTACAATAAGCAGACGCTGGGAGGAACAAACAAACTGTCCCCAAACACCATAAGAAAGAATGCAATTATAGCTCCCGCTAACAGAATGAGCTTATATATTGGCGTGTAACACTCTCCCAAAGTACATACCTGATTATATATCAGCAAAGTGCTCTTCTAGTTCCTAAAATTGAGATGGTGGCATATGGCCGTGTGATACTTGGGAAAATTATTATCACAATATGTTGTTATTGCATGGATATCTGCTGTAGAAACAGAGGACATAAAAAACCATTGCAGCAGTAAACCAGCCATTGAATTACTAGGATAAGGAACTTCTCATTATAGATGCACTGGCTTGCCAACATAAATGGTTACTTCAATTTTAATATTGTTATTGCTTATTTCAGTATTTTTACAATGTTCTTTTGTTGCTTTTGATGTCTGGTGTCACAATTCCTCCAGTGACATCAGCTCATGTATTGGCATGACAGGTCAAGGACCCTCAGGACCACCTCCAATGTGACAACTCCATTAGGGTTAAATACCTGGGACCACCCATGAGATTTCCAGAACTAAAGAATCCATTTGGATGAGCTGTGAAACATCTTCAAGATACAAATTCCAGATGCCTTCAACTCAACACTCTATTCTACCATGACCTGGATGATTCAGAACTTGCACAGACATACAAAGGAACTGAAAAAAAGTTGTCTGCTATAGAGGAATAATAAAGTTATTTTTTTAACCACCACAAAGTGGTGTGAGGAGAAGTCAATCAGAAGAAAACGTCTAGTCTCACAATAGACACAAACTAACTGGGAAACATTTTTCAACTACTCATTAACTATAAGAAGCCATACGGTTGAGTGGAAATTCTTTTTTCTGTCCACTAGGTTACTCATAAAAGTTCCGTTTTATTTTTTTAATCAGACAAAACGTCTATCCGATACAAAGTTTCCATTTGTTTATTTTTTGCTTATTTACTATATAGCCCATTAAAGCTTAATATTTACCAATTTTGGATTTGGCCATTGTTTTTGTCCAGGATGGCACTGTATGATAGTATTAAGAAGGTTAACCTTGCATTTCTCTCACTCTCTCACACACACACACACACACACACCTTACCTATATATGGTTATATGGGGAGACAATGGTCTGTTGAGTCTGGTGTTTTTGGCCCAGAATTTCTCCATCTCCTCCTTTGCAGAGGTTCCCATGGGAACAGCACTGCACACATATGAAAGGACAGGCACACAGCATTGCTTTGACCTCTCAGAGATTGCATGATTATGTAAAATAAAAATAAAACACACCACTGGAAACAAAAGAAAATGCAGAAAACAGTAGCAATATTCATATCAGTGAATGTAATGTAATTATCTGTATGCTATACATGATTTACTCTGTTTTGGTGCTCCTAAACACTGCCATTTTTGTCTCAAAATGAGTGGGCAGAACTGCTTTACATAATTTCCATAAAACATGACAACAAATACAGCAGACTGACTGCCCTAATGCAGACAACATATATGTGCTTTAGGAAGGCAGGACTGCTAAAAATTTTTTTACAGAAAATGCCCTTTTTAAATTGTTTCTATATTAAAGGGGAAACATGAAATAAGAAACTATTGTTTCAGCCTCCAGACCAGAAGTTTCTCCTGCATCAGACTGTCCTGAACTATTGAGCAAATGGGAAACTCAAAGAACACTGGTTCATATTTAATTTCTGAGGTGTTCCATCGTTTCACAGGTTCACTGTCCAACAGACATGGTGGGTCACTCGCCTGAGACCCAGTTCAGACAATGTGACACAGCCAACAAGTTTAGTCTGGTATAATTTTTAGAAATGAACGCACCTGTTACTGTACCCAACAGATGAACCAATTAAGTACCACTGTATTAGTATAATGATATAAGTATAGTAATAGTAATTAGTATAGTTATTAGTATAATTATTGTTGAAGTTGTAGGGGATTATCAAAACACAAACACTGTACTGTAATTTCGATTAATAAAAATGTATACAATTGTTCAAATAAAATATAAAACAACCTAATTTGAATTGTTTTACAAACCACTCTGAAAATCTGTCATAACATTAAAATTAGCTCCCTTGTCACCCTTAAAGACAAGGGACAGGGTTATGAATAAATGTCTTAATTAGCTTCCTTTCAAATGATAATGAAAAGAGAAAAGGAGAGAAATCTAATTTTTCATGCAAGTTAATGTAATAAAACCAAACCTGATTAAAAAATAAAATAAAATAAAATAAAATAAAAATACATCACACTTGTCACTTCAGCATTCTGTATTTTCGGTAAGCTGTCTTCATCTACATGAACATTCTTCTGAAATGTTTGAAAAGCGAATACAGAATGAAGTAATCTCACACCCTCCCCTAAATACAGAATCTTTTCAGATCACCTTATGAGCCACCTCTGCCACAGACTTTCAGTGTGGATTTGCTCATGTTAAAAGATCGATTCTATCACCGATGAACCACTGCATGGGTTTGGAAGTATCGCTGTCCTAGAGGAAAATCCCAAATAGTTTGTTGGCACTGGAATGGTGTCTAATTTCAGATTTAGAGACTTGACTTAACCCCAAAAGTTGTACCATAATTTGCAAATCAGCACTAAAATTAGACCTCGGCGCTGTTTTTTTAGATTGCAAAACACATTGGGTTCTGGTCCAAACTGTTCCCGGCTGTTTCCCAAATTTACACTCTGACATTAAACTGACCACAGAAGTCAGTATAGACTTAACGCTGTCAATTTTCCCTCGTCTTTGCGAAATGTTTTCTGTAGCAATTTTTTTGCTTTTAAACTAAGGCAGAGGTTAATTTAATGCCAGGTGTGTGACGTTTAAGCTGATTACCATCCATTGTACCAAATGTCTTGGTAGCGTTTAGTTTAAGTGTTTCAAGTTGAAAAATGATAGAACATTAGGAATAGAGTAGTGTACAGCAAGGTACTAACATTTTCATACTGTGTTTTAATTAATCTGACTGATTTAAAGAAAATCTTGCACACAAAGTATATAAACTAATTTGTGTCACTGTGGTACCATCCGGTCACAGAACCTAATGTGAATGTTAAGCAGTGTTTATGTGTAGTGACTTGCACTAATATAACATTATTGGTAAAAGTGCTGTATTTTGAAAAATGCCATGACTTACAATATTTAAAGCTTTAACTTATTTTCATTGTCTCTTCTTTATCTTTACGATCTTTGGCCGATAGTCGGATCACTGCCCAAGTCAAATTAACCAACTATTTCAGGCAGACAAACAGAAAGACATGAACACAAAACTTACTGTCTGCAGAGCACAGGGTAGTGTGTCCGTGATGAACATAGACTCTGCCGGGCCACTGTCCTAATGTAAAAGGAAACACAATCAAATAAGCACTCAACATTAGACAGACATTTTTGGCACAGCTCACAGCAAAATGTTCATGGGTTATCTGACCAAAATCATTCAATTACCTTCTCTCCTTTTAGGTATTATTTCAGTTTGGCTTAGCTTGTGTTTTCAGACTAGTTTCAAATCTGTCTAAAAAAAATGAAACAGTAGTGCAAATAGGAAAGTTTTAGGGTATTCCACTAATAAATAAAAATGAATATCTAAAGAATGCAAATGGTGTTGAGAAGTGATGAGAAAAGCAAAAAGATCGCTTTAATAGGACAGCTATATTTTTAATTTTTAAAAAGTGTATTCCAAATATAAATCTTGATATATTATAGGACTTTCGTTACTGTTCGTTAATTTAACATCCCTCCGGCAAAACTGTCAAATCATGACAGGAGCATGGTTACCACAATACCAGTCAAACACACTCACACAGGGGACGATTCAGAGCAACAACTTAATGCTTCACTTTGGAACATCCTAACGCTTGTCTCTGGAATACGGAAGAAACCCGAGCTATTCAAAGTAAACCCATGCAAATGCAGAGAGAACATGCAAACTCCACACAGGTGGTGTTAGGAGCAAACCAGGGCTCTGTAAAGACTACAAAAACCACCTGCGCCAGCGTAGTTACTCATTAGTTCTTTTCAGTATCACATGTACTGTACTATGCACACACCCCGCACAAAAACAGCGCAGGTACCTTATTCTAAATAATGAGGTACTGGCTAATTAATGAGAGAAGTTACTATTGAATGTTGTGATTGAAATATTGATGACTGAACTTTAATAAAGTTAAAATATTAGTATTGGTTTGTCTAAAAACTAATACACACTCAAAATAAAACACTGAATCATCTTTGTTATTTTGACCAACTGTCACTTAATAAGTAAATGATTTTGTTATTGCTCCACATTATTTTTTTTTATTTGGAATTTGTCAGTAACTTATAGAACAAAATACACATACAGTACTTACTAGATTAATTTCACAAGTATACAATTTTATAATGTTGATCATTTTGAAGGGGTCTCAATTTCTCCTACAGCAGCACATTAAGTCTTGTCATGGACTAAACTGACATTTCAATGGTGTTTTCTTATTAAGGGTTTTTTTCCATTTTGGTCTGAGAAAAACGACTGGCCCATCTAGTCATGTCCTTGTGTCTATGGTCTGTATCATAATAAATCTACATCACAAGAAGAAAATAAGTACAAGTCATTATTAATAATAATAATAATAATAATAAACCTGGACGGTTGTTTGGTAACGCCCAGTCCAACTGTAAAGAACTTAGGTGTTACATTTGATTCAGATCTCTCCCTTGACGTGCACATTAACA
>JAVSBV010162509.1:0-14412 GCA_033117975.1 Parotocinclus spilosoma | reverse complement strand
CATGTCTTTATTAGTGGGCCAACGAAGAAAATCAGCAAGGGATCAAATACTTCTTGGACTCACTGTATATATATATAGATATATAGATATATAGATATATATGAGAGCGGAATTTCTTGATGTTAGCTGAGAAAATTGGCTTCCTTGATAAGATCAAACAACAAACATCGAACATCAGCGTCAGCATCGGTTGGTGGAAATTACCGGCTTGGCAAAGACGACAATTACGCATTTAAATGCACAAACTTTTGTAAGCAACAGTAGTTCTTGTTTGTATGTTCGCTATACGTGTAAATCACACAATAAAGGTTTAATAAACATATAATATGTTACATAGCACGTCCTGTCTTGTAACATAGGGCATGTTCGTTTTGCGTGCGTGCGTGCGTTTCACAAATATTTAATTTTGAAATATTCCCTCATTTGTGACCAGTGTGTTTAGTGGTTTTATTTTCCTATTCATTTTTATATTGGTTTGCAGTTCTAATAAATCGTTGCAATAGAAAGTGTAACAAACAAGCTTCTATGCTCTCCTATTTCTCTCACTCTTCCATAGATGGAGGCACCTCCATTATCTCCGTTCCCCTCAGTGCGAGCTCAGCCCCTTTCTCCAAGGAAAGTTTCTCAAAGACATTCCATTTATCTTTCTCCTCACAAGAATGGCTCTTGTGTCACACCAAACACTGCCTACACGTACAAGTTTACTGGCAGTCCATCTAAGGTAATGGTCCTTTCAAGTATACACTAGTGAATTATGTGAATTGTATTAGTGCCACTTTATTGTACTGCTGTATGTAAATGGCCATCCACCCAATTAGATAACTTTGTTTAATTCTTGTATATAATCTAGGCTGCCCAAGGAGGATGGGGGTTTTCCTTAGGGTTTCTTCCTTAAAGTGTTTATGGAGTTTTCCCCTTGGCCCTGTTTCAATAGGCTTGCTTAATTTGGGATTGGACTTGGATATTCAAAGATAATATAAAGTTGTAAAGCTGTTTTGAGACAACGATCAGTTGTAAAAAGCACTATAGAAATGAATCTGACATGACCAGATACCTTTTGTTTGACAGAAGCCAAAAATACATGGACAGTATAACAAACAACTCAAGATCAGCCAGAAAAAAGACACTAAGTAAATGTGAACCAGTTTGTATAGTTTATAGGTATTTGGGGGGGGGCAGCAGTACTATTTACAATAGGACAGGCACATACGTTTGCGAACACTATTTACAGCTTGTTACAAAGTAGCGGAAAGTCATTCACACAAACACGTGTAACTTGTGCAAAAAAGTCTCGACACGCATTTGGAGATGAAACAGATCGGATTGACATTACACAGCGCATTTGTTTAACTCTTTTTCCACTGATATATAAATACATGAAGGCTTGAACAGATGTCACATGTAAACATAGGCATTAGCATGTGGCTAGCAAGTGCACATTAAGTGGTTGGACAGTGGATAAGCTACAGGTTCATATCACCACTGCAGATCTGAAGCTGTTCAGTTCCTGGCTCTTAACTCACTCTCACGTAGATTTTGGCATGTGAGACTGTATCAGTTGTAAGCGGCTCCGAATAAAGGTGTCTGCTAACTACATCCAGGAACTTCATGTTGATGCTGCAGTTCTGTCTCACCATCTCCCTGTCTGTGCCATTTGTTTTCAGGAGCTGAGTGACATCAACAAAATGATCCGCCAGGGAGGCGTGAGCAAGAAAAGGGCCTTCACCATGGAGGGAGATGAGACTGAGTCTCCCACCAAACGAATAAGTCAGGAGAGCGAGGACGTCCTGCTTAAACGCCTTCAGGATGTGGTGAGCGAGCGAGCCAGCCACTGACCAATCACAGCAGACCTTTCAGCTTTCCTATTAGTCCTATGCACAGAACCAGTTAAAAACCCTTAATGGCAAATCAAAGCACAGTAGCTGCTCAGAGCAAGTCAGTAATTTGATCCCACTAATCATGACTTGCAGGTTTTCAAGCTGTTTCAAATGACTGATTTGACAAAGTATGGAAACGGGTAACTAAAACTGGGTTCATCTTTGTTTTGTAATGACTGAAAGGCTTTTGCCTTTTAACCCGAGGACTCTGTGATATCTGAATCTCTTACAGTGCACGAGCAGCCTACACTTTCCATCACTTTACAAGTCAACTAGTGCTGAACTTTAGTTGTTTTTAATAATTGGGCGAGGGGCTTAAGCCAGGATTTTAATAACATGTAGTTTTCCTAACCGTTTGTCTGTGGTGTTTATACATTGTCCTCTGTGCCGCAAACACGCAGCACTTTATTTCACTGTGTAGCATCTACACACACAATCTTGTAAAATATGTATTCCTATTCTTCTTCTTAAAGCAGTCATGTTGCTCTACCTGAATGGTGAATGAAATGTACATTAGCTACAGAATCACATACTGTTTTTTATTTTATATGCTGTGTCTAAAAATTTACCTAATGGACAAAAAAAAATCTTTATCAGCTTTTTGCTTGAGGTTTCCAATAATGTTATGGTCATGTTGGCTGATGTGTGCTGAAACCATGTATGCAAAACACCCTCTCATTTTTTTTTGCAATGTTCTCAGGAATATCTCATGTATGTTGTTGAAAAATGTAAACATGACTAAAATGGTCTTTGCAATCTGATATTGCCCTCTAGTCCAACTAATACATGTATTGGTCAAACCTTTTCTGTAATTGTTGAGTACCTGGATCACTGTACTGTACAAAAATGTTCCTTCCTGTGCCTTTAAAATGTACATAAGTCTTTCCTAGTATAATGTAAAGTTCTGAATATTTTGGAAAATACTCAAAACAAGCTTTAATCAGTAGTTAATTGATAGCTGAAATATTTGCATTTACATAATTAATTCAGAAGCAGACTGTGGTGTATATGGTCAGACCCAGATCATGTTTAGGCTCCCAGACTTTTTACTGGAACATTGATTTGCTTGAGCTACTGATCTGCTCAGTAGGAAGGTTGTGTGAACTTCTCTTGATCCAGATGTCACCTCCACAGCAGCGACTGAACAAAATGGGAGCACAATCAGAATCTTCTTACCCTATCCCACAGTCTCTCTGTTTTTGATGTTGTGCTATGATTTATGTTGCCTACATTGCTGTGGGAGGGAAAAACCCAATGGGGACAAATAAACACAGTATCAGAACAAATCTGATTTACTAGAGAATTTATGTATATTGGGTTTTTAAGCCAAATTGGGAATGTCCATCCTTAATCTCATTACTCTGTTACCTTGCTATGATAGTACAAACACTGGCCAGTTAACGAGCACATGTACTCTCACTGTTTACTTTATCAGATCCAATTACCAACCAAGCATGGGAGTGAGTGAGTGGGTGGAGCAGCTTTTTACTAAGTTGGAGCATCTGTGCTCACTCTATTACCGCTCCAGTGTAACATGTGATGCACATCTATAACGCAACGACATGGTTTATTTTTTACAAGCATTTTCTCCCTCTTCTGTTTGCAAGTAGGCTGTTTTTCTATTCTAACTAAAAATAACCAGTAACCAATGGATACCATTTGTAAATAGATAATTAGTAAACATTTGCTGTGGCTGACATGGTTTCGAAGTGTAATTAACAAATGACATGCCAACCATGAAGGACTGGAGTCTCTACTAAAGTAGCCACTCTGCATATTCTGTGCACAAAGAGGAAACCTACCTGTTATTGAGGTATTGTGTACCACTCAGCAAGTGTTTATGGTAGAGGTTTTTCTTCATTCCAGTGCAAAAAGCAAATTGTTCCATCCTAGAGCAAAATATAAAAGAAATAACTTAAGTTCAGTGGTTCCAACCTTAATGAACCCCTGTTGTAAATGTAAAGTCATAGAATCCTCTGCACAAACTGTACAGTCAGTGTTACATCAAATCAAACCTACTGACTAATGTAACAAACCTGTGGGGTCCGTAGACGGCAGACGAAGAAAATTAATTGCATTTTATTTAAAGTTGAAAGTCATCTTTTATTGCACAATAAAAGACCAGGGACCATGTTTTGAATTGTGTGATTGGTCCACATGGATATACAAGAGCTATTTGAACAAAAACACCCCCTTACATGTTCTGGGGGCTTGTACACAATTTTTCTTTCTTTGTAGCATCATACAAAAGTGACAGAGTATGTGTGCTTCATCCCAAGAGAACTTAAAGTACTTCTACTGAACACTGGCCCAAAAACGTTGCGTTCTTACAGGTGCAATTCGGAGCATGCATCAAGTCTGTCCCTAATAGCCAGACTGAGCTATCGTGTCGGTATCCGTATATTAATTGAAGCCACTGGCCAAGACGTGAGAAACACTTGAAGCCTGCTGGTATAATTCTTACAGCATTAAGTCTTCATTTACATGTCTGAAAATCTAAATGCAAGCTTGGCAAAACAGAAAAGCAACAACCCAGACTTTCTATTACTATCTGATTTGATAGATGTGATGTAGGGAACACAAATCTCAGCAAGCACACCCCACAGTTGAGACCCAATGTGTTTATGTACAACCCCAAAATCAGAAAATGTAACAACAGTATGGAAAATGCTTCTTTTTTTTTTTTTTTTTTTTTTTTTTAAATGTGAACAACACAATTTAATTTGTTAATAAACATCCATTTCTACAATGATTTTACTGACACTTTGTAGTGTGCAGCTTGTGTGCATTGTCTTGTTGAAAAATGCATTGATGGCCCTGAAAAAGAGGACATCTTAAAGGCAGAATATGTTCCTCTATTTAGATTTTTTCTGCAGTAATGCACTGACAGCCACATACCATGACAGAACCTAGATTTGGAACTTGTTGCTGATAAGTCTGGAATGTCCTTGTCATGGTCCATCCCAGATTGCTCCAAATGCAAAGTTAGATGTTTCTGGACATGGTTAACATATCTTCTTTTTTGTACAGTAACACTTAAGGTGCCTTTGTTAATGTAACTGTATGAGAGAGCCTCTAAAGGTTTGCCAAAGTAATCCCATATGGTTAGCTCAGCTATTGCTGAATGAAGCTTCTTGCTGCAGACTCCAAGGTTGTGCCCTTGTCCATTATGCTCTAAAATTCCTCCAGAATGCTTGAATCATTTAATAATATTATGCACTGTAGATGGAGAAATATGCAAATCCCTTTCAACCATTGTTTTTGAAGACATCAATAATTTTCTCACACGTTTTTTGACCACTGGAGATCCTCTGTCCATCTTTGCTCCTCGAAGACTCAGCCTTTTAGGGATTTTGCTTTTGTACCAAATCATGATTAGAATCTGCTCATGACATCACCTGTTTGTTTATAAACAAATGAAATTAACTTGACCGACCAGACAAAATGTGAAATACTGTCTGCAATGAAATAAAAGAAAGTAAATGCAAGGAACACTTGTACCTGTAAGTTCTGTTTTGAGGTGGTATGGTACGATATGAAGCTACTGCCACAAAGCTTGCAGTTCCACCATTTTAAAAACGTATAACAAAAACAAATCGGGAATCAGGAAAACATTGCATATAAGCAACAACTTTTATGTACATGTTGAAAAACAGACAGATAATAACAAGCAAAACAGTGAGTACAAGAAAAGAAAAACTAACTTTTTAAAAACGTTATCCCTTCTGATAAATAGCAAGAGAGAGAAGGGGAAACGCTTTGAAAAGCTCAGTGTGAGTATTTGTTAACTTTTGGTCTGTACCTACATACTGCAACTGGTAAATGGGACTGGATTGACTGG
This sequence comes from Parotocinclus spilosoma, assembly GCA_033117975.1. Taxonomy (NCBI): domain Eukaryota; kingdom Metazoa; phylum Chordata; class Actinopteri; order Siluriformes; family Loricariidae; genus Parotocinclus; species Parotocinclus spilosoma. Next base: position 8,694 of record JAVSBV010162509.1, on the reverse strand, counting down.
ACATGGCAAATGCTTTGTTGTAGAAACAGAACACGATTACAACTATGCATGTACTAAATTCACGAGAACTGTCCTTTTCTCCTCTGGATTTGTGGTGACTGTCATGATTACAACCTAATTTGAAAAGGTCAAAGTCCTTTATATGGGTTACTTCTCAAGCTGGTCGGGGGGGATTTAAACAAATGGGATGCATTTAATCAATGGTACATCATGTCATAACAGTGGTCAGTTTGTGCTTTATAATACTGCTTCAAAAATGTAAATCTTTGGTCCCAACAAAACTGGAAAGGGAGAAAAACAAAAAACTACTATCGCCAGGTAGAGCAATTTGAATCGCTGTTAACATTAGTCATCAATAAGAGTTCAACTGGGGCAAAAATGCTCAGACAACTGTAATTGGTGTATATGTTATATATTACACTGCTACAAATTTACAAAAATGAAATTCTCCCCTTATTTATGTGAGCTGTGTATTTGATCTTCTCATTCATCCTGTCAGCTTACAAAGTGTTGGTGTAATTTAGACATATAATATACATGGATCAGCCATTAAAACCAACTGCTCCATAATGATTTCCATAACAATTTCAGTGGGAAACCCAAAGATTAGCATTTGGTTCAAGGAAAATGACTTCAAAAGTGTTTAAATTCCTCAGTTTAATCTCAAGTTTGATTGAGTATAAGTGGGATGTGCCAGATAGACCAAACCAGGGAGACCCCACCTTGCCGTTTACAACATTTAAAAATTCAAATATCAAAAAAAAAGTAAAGCTGTGGCTTTTCAATAGTCTTTGAAAATGTGGCATCATCGATTTGTTACAAAATAAATGGAATATTGTTCCCAAACTCCAAAAATATAAATGTGTGTGGGACGTACAGTGGCAATTGTGGCTAGATCACTATCATAGAGACCAGGGTTCATGTCCCAGTGGTGCTGCAGGCAGGACTGACAGTGAGCATTCTTACATGCACTTAATCTAATTAACTGCAGAAAATCTGATTTAGTCAGTAATCCAGTCAAAAATCAGCCAATAATTTCACAGAAAGATGTCACTTAAAACTTCAAACTTTAATATTAAATGATAAAATTCTCCATTTTCTCAAGTATGTAATCGGTCTCCAATAAAGTCTTCGAAAGCCGTTTCACTGCCTTTAATTCTGCTGGCATGACTAATTCTGGGGTTGCCAGATCCCACAGAAACACAGTTCAATTGGGGAACAAAGTCTAAATAAAGCCAAGTCTTTAGAAAAAGAGGATGTGGCAACCTTGTCAGTTACACTTGAGCACATGGGCAGACTGGTAAACATGCTATGACATCAGATGAACTGAGCTAAAATCCAGCTCTCTCTCAATCAGATTTCTAGATCAAAGTATGCAGAAATCCCTGACTGATCGGCTTATTAGTTTCTTGTAAACATTGTAAAATACGTTTCGTTTGTTTTGTTTTTTTTTAGGGGGGGGGTGCAAAGGAAGTGTTCAATGTTAAGGGACTAGCTGTTATATGGCACTTTCAGATGGACCCAGTAACTAAGCAATGAAGAAACTGTCTTTAATAGAAGCCAGTCTAATAGAGACCTTCCCAGTTCAAATCACTGAACTCTTTATAATTACCATAACTGTTGAAAATGTAACACTCGTCTGTAAGACGTAAAGTAAGGCAATGATTTTGTTACATAATAAACTAACCTAAAACGCAAATAACAAAAAAATAACATTTATATTTGGTGAATGACAAGGCAAAATAACTTACAGTCTGGAGTCCTAAGCTGTGACAAACTGGTTATAGATGTCAATGACACGGAGTAGGTTTACACAAGTGAAAATGTTCTCTACAGAAGTAACACACACACACACACACACACACACACACACACACACACACACACACACACAGGGGAAATAATTCACAAACAAACAAAAACAAACGTATAAAAGAGGATTGAAAACAGTTCCAGGTAAACATTCACCAAAAGGACTGTGCAAAATATTTTCACATAAAAAAAGTGTAAAAAGAGAATCGAGAAATAATACAACTTGGAAATGAATACAACTTTGACAACACACCCTGTTGTGACATTGGGAGAGAAAAAATGTGAACGGAAGTCCACCTTGTGTACGATGCGAGTAAATACAAGACACACTAATACTAACTTTACAGTTTCTCCCAGTATGTAAGGACATACTGACAAGAAAAAGACATATGCATGTAAACAAAAGTTACAGCAATATACAACTAAATCGATTTACATGTTAAAAAAATGTCATTCTACTCAACGATCAGATGCAACGTATAGGAGCTTCTATTTTATCAGCACGCCTGGGCCCTATATACTGTACATGTTAGACCACATCATCGACACGTTTCAGTTCAATTTTACAAATAGTGTTGATATGGATGAGACATTTACACACATTCTTCATCGCAACAGCTCCATACCTCCAGAGTGAAGAACTAAGGTAGCCAGGAGTGACTGAATGAAAGGGAATCATTTTAAAGTTACACTGTGGGAGGAAATACACCGAATATTCACATGATCCATGGCATGGAGCCAATCTCTAGATTGTTCTTTGCTGTTTTCTTCTCCATTCTTAAAGTTCAACTGCACTCAATATACAGCTCAAGTCAGCTCCAAAATAATTGGCACCCTTGGAAAATGGAGATGAAACTAAAAGTTGTATTTAATTTGGTTAATCTCACAATAACAATTGTCTTTATGCAAAGTTTCTTGGCAGATTTAAATAACAGCCTGATGACACTCTGCTAGCGTCGAACTGTGAATTTAAATAGGCCAGTTGATGCAACTTTAAATATAATTAACACATTTTTGAAGACCAACCAAAATGTTGTTCTTTGATGTATTCCCTGGTCCTTTCCATAAAAGTGGCCTCTGTGTCACCTCACATGTATACCCATGTTTAAGAAATCAAATGTTAAAAAAATACTCGTTTCATTAATAACTACATAATTAGTGCTGTTAAATGGTTAAAATATATACGCTGGCTAAAAAAAAAACAACAAAAAAAAATCGATTGCACACAGATGGAAAAAGCAGTGATGTATCAGACAGATATGTAAATAATTACAGGTGCGGTTTCATTAGAACTACTTTTGGGTAGTGTACCTCTTGGCGAAAGACTGCTAGACTTGCCTCTCTAAGATTATTTTGCCCAAAAGACTAAGAGGGGGCACTTGGTGGTCGTTTCAACGAATTGAGAGCCATCTAGTCCGTTCTGACCTAGCTGTTAAGATGATGAAAAATGTTTGAGGGCTTCAACCCTGCCTTTGCTGTTGAGTGAAACACTGCCCCAACTGCAGGTGTGATGATCTGGAGAGACATTGCATACAACGGTCTGCAACGCCTAGTAATGAAAGGCGGGACCCTAACAAATCAGCGATATGTGCAGAACATCCTGCAGCCATGCATTACTTCATAACAGATCTTCCTACTGGCACTTTTCAGCAGGATAATGTGCAGCCCATTGCAAGGCTTCCTTGGCCTGTCCAGTCACCGGATTTATTGCCAAACGAGCAGTTGTGGAACCAGCTGGGATGCCAGCTTCGGCAAACCCTGAGTGTGCAGGATCAACAAGCCCACTTGTAACATCTGTGAAAAAAATGTGGACACAACATGGAACCTGTTTGCCCCCATCCCCAACTGTATGTCATCTTGTATCCAGGCCAGAGGCGGCCTAACAGGGTACGTGAGCCTTCTTTCAGTTGTACAGTTTTTCCCAACAGATGTGTTCTTTCGCTCTAATATTGTAATCACTTACAGATAATGAGGGATATTTCATTATGGGATATTTTATTTTAAAATAATCGCCTAATTTTTGTCAACAGTATACGTGTTAACACACCTTAGCTTCTTCCTACTGTCAATACTGCCAAGATTTACTAGCAAAACACCTTTGTCTTGCAAAGATCAAACTCACTAGGTACTTTCACAAGAAAGAGGTGCTCACAAGATGCAGCAGCAATTCACTTGCCCACCACAGTGTCCCAGGATACAGTGGCTCGAGGGTTGGCTGTCGCCCTGGCAATATTAGTCGTGTGGTATAATGTAAGGTGGTGATGGATGTGGAATAATCTTTTGATGCTACAACAAGAGTGTCAATAATTCTGGAGCTGACTGTTCGACTGTTACAAAGTTTTGCTTTCATATTCTCCAACAGAATTTACTTTTAGCAGCAAGCAACTACAGATGGAGCTTTGCATTCCATCAACAAGTAACAGCAACATTTCTGCCAACAAACCATCTAATGGGAGTGGGCTTCCCATAGAAACATGATCATCCTAAATATTTTATGAGTAACCTAATCAACTTATACAGAAGTGTGTATTGACTGTAACCCTGTAAACACCATGAAGGAAAGACGAGACCGTTATTAATCTTTCACCCAACACTAGCAACACCCCCTTACTGCGAACATGATCTGAAATTCTCGGGACTCTTATGTGGATTGTACCCAGCAGAGAAAGGACAAAAAAGAAAGCGGGGATATTCAGGATGATATGCTTTTGTCTCTTCTGGTGTCCTACGTGACCCATTCCTCTAGCATGAAGGTGCTATTCAGACACTGAAAGTGGTGCTTATTGGGCCTGGTTGTAGTGCTGAGAGAAGTGTGCATGCTATTACTGTCTGGCATTTTCATTCATCTCTTGGAAGGGTTATGTCAGATTCACCTGTTTTGATTATGCAGCAGATCTCTAAACATTAACAACTGGATAATCAAAGTTCTTTACACAGACATTTACCAACACAACATACAAAGGTACTGTTGCTTAGCTGGAGAAAGCAAAGTCTACAGCACATCCTGTGACACGTCCAAGCCTTTTTCTTTAGGCACAGGCACACTAGGGTCCAATACTGTCTTTATCCCGGCCTCCCTTTCTTCTTCTGTAGTTGGAACCTCAGGGCAAATATCTGTACAGACTGCAGAAGAGCCACAGGTGTTTTGATCTTCATCCATACTGACGTCCAAGGCTGGCAGAGTGTTCTCCAAACTGTCCTCGTCGCATTTGCTCTCTAGCGTCTCTTTACACCTTAACCCTTTCTTCTCCCCAGCCGATATCTCTGAGAAGCTCTTGCCCATGTCCAGCCCTCCTTCATCCTGGGCTTTCTTTCTTTTGCGCTTGGGGCTGCAGGTGCTATCCGCCGCAGGCATTGCCGGGAGTGCCATAATACTGCCGTGCGGCAGGAACATGTGGGGATATAGCAAACCATGAGGCATTCCTGGGATCAAGAACGGATTGAAGGTCAAATGGCTCCCAGTGCTTGTAATGTTAGCATTGCTGCTAGTAACCGTGGGGGTTGCAGAAACAGCCGACACTTTTCTCTCATTCTCTCCTTGTGTTCTGTCGTCTGAGTTTTGTCTCTCAGGATTCGACTCAGGACTGACTCTCTCCTTGGGAGCTGTTGTGCTGGGGCTGTCTGCTGGGCTGGGTGTTAAGGCCACTGGGGCAGGAGATGTGGAAGTCACTGTCGCTGTGTTGGAGGAGCTGGCACCTGTAGATGCTGTGGAGGTCGTAGTGGAAGGGGATTGGTTTATCAGTCCGCTTAGATGAGCGCTGTACATGGGTGGTTGCACGGCCGACATGCTATGGAGCATCATGGGCAAAATACCCAGGCCATTCTTAGCATCTTCGCCAGGTAGGGCAGAGGCAAAACCTGGGGGGAATCCCATGAGGCCACTTATGGGAATGCCAGGGACGTTCCTCAGGTTGGGCAAGCTAACCAGGTCCATGCTACCTATAAGCCCACCATTCATAAAGAGGGGTCCCATGCCAGCAGGGAGCTCAGGAGCTTTGGGCATTTCACTTCGGGGTCTCCGGCCTCTCCTACGTGTGCTGGGATCCCGATTCACTGGCTCAGTGAGAATCCGAGTAAACTTTCCTTCTGGAAGGAAACCCTAAGAAAACAGACATTGAGAAAACAGGCATCTTGAAATTTTCAAATTAAAATGTTTTATGATGCATCGAGTAGATATGATTAAGTAACAAATTACACTGGTAAACAACGATTTTATTAGATCTCCTATGTTCTTTTGCATACTGAAAACACATTTTTGGAATTTCTCTATCCCTCAAAGGTTTAGTTTGTAGTTTCAGTTCAGGGTTCAATAATAACAAATCCCTGAATGACCAGCTCAAGTAAAGCACAATGTCAGGTGAGCAGCACAAAAATAACTTGGGCAAGTTCATGTTGGGGTGCACAGTGTATTAACAGAACAACGAACCAGAGTTCAAATTGGTCAATTCACTCAAATGCTGTAATTAATTTCTTAGCATGCAAAAAAGTACGACTGTATTAAAAAAAACCCACTGAAGCCAAGCAAGTTCGCTGCTTTTTGACCCCTTAGACTGACAGATTCCCAGAAATGTGCAGGATATACTATAGCAAGGTAGACAAAGTGGTTCTTTTTTGAACTGTAAGTGCTTAATTTTTTTCTTTCTAAGGCCAGACTTTTTAATTGCTTGTTCCTCGGATGTCCCTACTTAAGAATCTACTGAGGAGGGAGGAAAGAAATAAAAATAAATCTTTATATTATACTTTTCAATTTCTCAAGGACTATGTGAAATCAATACAAGGAAGGAGGAAGAAATAAAAATACATTTGTATTTAAAAATAAAATTTATTTAATCTACAATTAAATTAAAGTGAATCTGAAAAAAAAAAAATTCAATGAACAGAACAAAACCGTTGGCTCTCCACCAGAGGGCGGAAGAAGCTAAAAAAATAAATAAATAATTTTTTTTATTTATTTATTTTTATTTCAACCATTTGGTACTGCGGCGGCTTCACGAAATACCCCAAAAAAATGTTTGTTTTTTTTGTATTCTTCCAATATGATCGTCGGCGGATCTGCGAAACAAGCAATAAAAAAAAGTCTGGCCTTACTGTAACTTCTAGAAAAGTGTCACAATAAGTGTCTTCGTAACTTTGCATGTATAGCAGTGAAAATAAGCCACTCGTGTATCTACTGTCCACATGATAAGGTTCAACGATGTCGATTGCCCAAATGTCTGGGGCAGTTAATTGCACTAGATATAACTTGCATGGTTGGGCAAGTGTGTTGAACATGAATCCATGAGTCTTTCATTCCCTGATGCAAAACTCAGTTTTTTATCTATGAATTTGCCCTCTGTGCCTAAAAATAAAAAAAATAGCAGATTTTGCAGGGAATATCCTAACATAGCAGGCAAAAGTGATTCTGTTTTTTGTCAGAAGCACACCTTAAAACACAAAACAGTCGCTCGAGGATCATGTACAATCTCTCTGCCACATCACACATATAGCAGTGACAAACAATGATGCTCACTGCTGGAGGACTTTGCTGATTGTTAATGCAGGCCATTTTATTTGACTGAAAGTAAAGGATACTGAGGGAAAATACTGGGAGGGTAAAGTCTTTTGTTAGTGATCCCTAAATTGCATCAGTATGTGGATTTTGGAACCTGTAATGTGAATACCACAAACTTGTTTACACCAACATTCCCAGTGAGTACGAAGCTGAGCCTTTCTTTATTTACAAGTTAATAACATTCTCATGCTGTAAACCTAAATTCTTCTCCTACTTACAAACTATGACTACAAAAAAATTCAAAAACAGATTTCAGCAATACATTAATGTGAGGAAAAGGGTTTAAATGTTGCTCAGTGTTTTTATGCTCATTAAGACTCACCGAATGCTTCACCACATCTGCCCAATCAGGTGCCACAAAGTATTCAGAGTTTACATCTAGCCACTGAGAGAGTTCCTTAATTGCTGGGGCCATCGCACCACCCAGCTTAGACCAAAACAAAACAAAAAAGGTCACAACTTACTGTTCAAATTTTAATCACAAACTGGGATTAGTGGAATAGCAGAAGTGAACAGCGCTTACCCGTCGACCTGTGCTCTTGTGTACAACTGGTACTCTCTCCTCTCCTGTCAGCGAGTTCACATCCAACTTGGATGGGTCTTTACAGCGATGCCTTCTCTGCTTTGGCCGTTCTGCAAAACTGTGTAATAATCCTGCAGTCTGTTATTGACAGAGGGATACAAATGAGTAGGAAATGTGTGTTCATTTTGTCTGCCTCCTTGGACAAAGAAACAAGAACAGTCAGTTATATTATATATTAATATGTCAATACTTCAATAAAATGTATAAACGTTACTAAACAATAAAATCTAGCACAAGTTCTATGGCATCTCAACAGGGACTGCATGGCAGAGCACAGCTTTTAACTCCGTCTTTTGATCAGTAATCCAGAGGCTGTACCACTGAGCCACAGCCACACACTTAACATTTCAGATCCACTGTGGTGGAGTAAAGAACCAAAACCTTTACATTTACATTTATATCATTTAGCAGACGCTCTTATCCAGAGCGACTTACAACTGATACAGCCTTACAATTCAGGCAATCGTGGGTTAAGGGTCTTGCTTAGGGACCCAACTGTGGCAGAGGTGGGACCTTCTGATCCAGAGTCCATACCTTAACCGTTAGGTTACCACAATCCTAACAAAACAAAGTGTTGTTACATACAGTGAATCCGGAAAGTATTCATAGCGCTTTACTTTTTCTACATTTTGTTACGTTACAGCCTTGATCCATATTGTATTAAATTAATATTTTTCCTCAAAATTCTACACAAAATACCCCATTATGACCATGTGAAAAGTTTTCTTGAGAGTTTTGAAAATTTATT
>JAVSBV010162488.1:0-14412 GCA_033117975.1 Parotocinclus spilosoma | reverse complement strand
CACACACACACACACACACACACACACACACACACACACACACACACACACACACACACACACACACAGAGAGAGCCATTTTATTAGATATACCTGTTTAACTGCTCGTTAACAAAATATGTAAATTAAAATTTTTTCACACAAATCACACAGTAGCAACTAGCGTTTAGGAATGTAAACGGGGTCAAGACAACCTGATGAAAAAGCAACAGAATGTGGAAGAAAGGTCATCTAAGGGACTTTGAACGTGGCATGGTTGTTGGTACAAAACAGGCTGGTTTGATGTTATAGAAAGGCAACAATAACTGTCAAAAAGTACAGCGGAAGAATTCCACACCTGGCGGCGGCGTCACTGGCACTAAGAACAGGGAACTGAGGCAACAATTTACACAGGCTCACCAAAATTGGACGAGAGAAGACTGGAAAAACTTTGCTTGTTCTCTCAATTTCTGTGGTTACGTTCAGATTCAGAATTTGGCAAAACAACATGAAAGCATGGATCCAACCTACCTTGTATTAATGCTTTAAGTTGGTGCTGGTGGGTTTTTTTTCTGGGCACACATTGTACCCTTTAATCCCAACCTCAGCCTACATGGGTACTGTTGACCATCCCTTTACTACCAATTGTACCATCTTCTGATGGCTACTTCCAACAGGACCACAGGTCAGGTCACAAATCTCAAATCATCTCAAACTGGTTTCTGGAACATGTAAATAAGTTCACAGTACTCAAATGGCCTACAGTCACCAGAATAAATCCAACAGAGTATCCACAGCCTTTGGGATGTGGCGGAATGGAAAATTTGCAGCAACTGTACAATATTATGTCAATATGGAACAAAATCTTGAAATTAGGGGATATTTCATCATGAGATATGAGCGCGCGCACGTATGCAGCTAGGCCCCTACAGGGCCGCTGAGAGGTGAGTGGAAGAACCAGGTGCACTTCAGCTCAAGTTCTCTTTTCTGTAGGCAAATGTAGGGAGTGGCAACCCTTTTATGGTGTGTGAACATATCAACTCACTTTAACATGAAGAGTAAATTAGGATTACGATCTAGGAGCCCAGGGTACAACTGGTGTGTACTTTCAATGGCCTCTCCAACACGACCCTCCAAGACCAGCTTTTGTATTCCTGCGAAAAAACACCACACACTTAACATCTGTGCAAATCTTAGCCAAATGCCTTGGTGCCAAAATACTACAAGTCATGAACAAAAAAATGGCATGGCTTAATTAAACACACATAAAATGAAACTAACACAACTAAACATTTGCCTCAGGAGTGAATACCACACATTTCCACAGACATACTAGGAAATACTTTATAACTGCCTATCAGATCAACACAGATTACTGATACACACAAAACAACAGACTAAAACATAATAAGCTAAATATAAAACCACTGAGTTTATACTCTCATAATACACATAAGGATTCATATTAGAAATTAAACCAACCAGCATGTGTAACATTCTCAGAATGTATAACACACTCAGCAAACAATAAAGCATAGTGGCAATACACAAAGTGTGAATGGATTGTTAGCTGGACTTCTATTAAAAATGTACAGTTCTTAAATCAGTTCTTAAATAATGAATATTTATAGCTAATGTTAATTTTGCATTTAGTGGAGTACCACTGGACAACTGCATGCAAACACTGTACATTAATTACTTGTCCAGAAACAGCAGTTTAGATATAGTCACAGTGAAATTTCTGGTGGCAGGAACTGTGAACACATGAATAAGTTATTTATGACAGTTTTATTTATGACATATAATATTCACTCAACTGCACTTATAATAAACGATCATGATAGTGGGTGTATGAAACTTTGTATGTGTTTTTTCCTGTGTGCATAGGCACATGTGGCTTCTTACTTTGTCTGTTCTTTATGGATGCCTGGTCCTCCTGGATCATGGTCTCTGTAGCTCGAGCGAAGGCCATGGCAGTAGCACAATACCCATGATGAACCAGATAGCTGGACACCATACTACAGAAAGCATCACACAAAAAGGTAAGGCAGGAACATGGAATAGGATGTAAAGAAGTAGCTAATCACACAAACCTAAACAAGATAAAATGTAAACCATGGAAAAATCAGCTCAGTATTGTGGTGAAAAAACAACCAGTTAGGACTCAGAGACAATATACTATAGTGGTACATCCAGGAGTAAAAGATTCAGTAGACTAGTTTTTCATAGCAAAAGCAAAAAGAAACTCAGGAGGTCCCAATTTAGTTGTTTTTTTTAGCACAATTAAGCGCAAATCGACTACGATGAAGAATGTCAAACTGAATGCATAAAATACGAATATACTTTATTTTTTTACTTTAAATTAAAATTCCAGCTTCAGTGCTTTTTTAGGCTACAATTTGAAATACAACAATGAATAATAGTGCAAAATAATACAATAGTGCAGGGTTTAATTTGATTAATTTTCTCTCTGGTACCTCTTATACCTGTGTGGTTATATATAAAATAAAATGAAAGTGAGCAATAATACTCAATTATTTTTCATTAAATTATACTTAATGTCTAATCTTTTTTAAGGGTAAATCAGATTAGATTATCAGTCATGTATAGAACACTCACTCGCCAGGACAGCTTGCAAGCGGAGAGGTTTGGAAATAGTGTAAAAATTATCACTCAGTTAGAACAATGTAATGTAAAGTAACCGTTTTTGAAAGTTATTGTATTACGTGTTTCAGTATAAGCTCTGTTGTTTATGCTGTTTATTGATTCCCCTTGTTTTTTTTTTTTACTTAATGCATGTTTGCTGGACGACATGCTGTGTTCCTTTAGTTGATGTGTTACAAATTAAGCACTGCAGTGCGGATTACTGTAGAAGTGGACTCATCTTTTCTGAAGTACAGTCGATTCCGGTTAATTGGACCACCGGTTAATGGGACCAGCCACTTATTCGGACCAAATCCTCGAATTAAATCTTAATAAATCCGTGTACTGTTATTCGCATATTTGGACCAAAATGCCGCTTAATCGGACCAAAGAACGTGAGAGCGAATAAGAAATATCCGTGGTTACCAAAGAAACTCTTCGTCTCTGGCATCACTACAATGCTCCCGAGTTTCTTCCCAGCCCTCTACTGCCACCTACAGGTCTTTGCCTAACATTTCCATTTACTACAAAAACAAGAAACAAGTCGCCACTTAGCCATAGCTAAATCGCGTCAGATCACACTGGATAAGTTTTTCAAACGTTGACTGGAATTTAGTAGAACTTGTTTTTTACAGTATTATGCTTCGCATGCTACATTTTGTTGTAGATCGTTTTGCAAATGTATTTTTCAATTAACAAAGTTCGTAAGCAACAGTAGTTCTTGTTTGTACGTTTGCTATATGTATAAATCACACAATAAAGGTTTATTATACATTAAATATGTTACATAGCACGTCCCGTCTTGTAACATAGGGCATGTTCATTTAATCGGACCAGTCGGTTATTAGGACCAAAACGATCGCGTCCCAATGTGGTCCCATTAACCGGAATCGACTATATTGAATTACTATAAAGTGGGACATACACAGTGGCAGAAAGTACAATACCAGGACGAAGTGTAATGAGTATACAGCGTCAAAGCCTGCAGTAAGATCAAGCAATATTAACTTAAATGTTATCACTAATGTGTAATCACTGGATAACTGCTAATGCGAACAATGTCTCTTCATCATCATCATGTTACATTTTAACTTCCTTAGAGAGCCGTTCATTACATATAAAACAGACCATATTGGCTTTGAGTTCCACCGAATCATCTGTGGTGTTGCTACGCAACAGAGTCAGCAAACAAACAGTCATGCTATATGAACATCAAACTGGCATTTATCACTCGTGTTTATATATCGCTAGTCAACCCTTATGCGTGTATTATCTTCACCATTCAAGCTTATTACTTCACATAGGGATGATGTATAAATAAGTACAAATAAAGAATTGGAATTCAGAGACATTCCAAACATTCAGTCTAAACTAATACGACCCCAAATCTGAAAAAGTGGAAACAGTATGGAAAATGCATACAGCATACACGTAATGTTTCTTACATTTACTTTTATCTTATTACAGAGAGACATTTTTTGTCTGGTCAACTTCATTTCATTCGTTACTAAGCATCAATTTCTGCATTTCAAGCCTTGCAACACGTTCGGGATGGGGGCAATTCAGAGATAACAAATTGTAATATAAACAAATAATTATGTGATTTCAAAGGCTGAGCTTTAATGAGCAAAGATGGCCAGAGGATCTCCAGTTTGTCAGCAAATCAAAAACGATGTACTTCAAAGAAAGTTTGGAAGGGATTTGTATTTTCTTTCTCTACAGCGCCTAATGTCATTAAACAATTCAAGGAATCTGGAGGAATTTAGGTAGGGCACAAGCTCGAGCTGGGAGCACGTGATCCCTCAGACGGGACCACATCAAGAAACATCATTCAACAATAGCTGATATGGCCACATGGGCAAGGGAGCAATCTGGCAAGCCTTTGTCAAGCACTACAATATGGAGTTACATTAACAAATGCCACTTAAAACTTTACTGTGCAAAAAAAAATTCTTGTGTTAACCATGTCCAGAAACGGCGCCAAGTTCTCTGGGCTTGGAGCATAACACGGCGTAACACACCACCACCACATCAGTGTCAGTGCAGTGCTGAAAATGAAATACTACTCAAATAGTACATGCATCTGTGCTGGTCCTATGGAGGTCCTGACCCTGACTGCTCACAAAAAATAGGGGATAGCCCAAAATGAAATATCCCCTAATAAATATCCCCTATTTTTTCTGAGCAGTGAGCATATTACTAATATTATTATTACATATTACTTACATATATCATATTACAAGGCTTTATGGTTTTGTAAGCATGCTTCTGTATTCTGTAATCTGCATTGGCGTCCGAAAGTGACCGAAAGTCTTCTGATCCAGTATCTGATCCAAACTTTGGTGCTGTTCACCAAACCTCTCTTGGGTCATGATGTTGGCAGGGCAAGAAAATTGCCCCTGCAGCACCAACATTGTGTACCAACAATGATCTTCTATGTACACTTGTGCTATGTGGAAAAAGTATGTAGACACCCTATTTCTGTTGGGCTGCACTGTAGCTTGGTGGGTAGCACCGTCACTTCACAGCAAGAAGGTCCCCAGGAGGGATCAATCCAAGGATTGAGCGAATTGGTTCCTTTCAGTGTGGAGTCTGCATGTTATCCAAGTGTCTGCATGGGTTTACTCCGGTTTCCTCCGGTTAACTGATTACACTAAAATCGTCCCAGTCTGAGTAAACATCTGAATAGTCCAGATATTACCTAGTGTAGAGATAAAACATTTTGTGTGTTGCTGATATGGCCATTAATGCGGATAGCGCCGTCAAACGAACCAAACAACAAACAAAATCTCATTTCTCTACCTGCTAACAGGCTAAGAATACGAAACAAGCAGTTATGAAAGGTCTTTAAAGAAACAGCAGCAGTAGAATGGGCTGTACTGAAAACCTTGTGAACCACTTCCAGCAAGTATTCAGCTCTGCTCTGTCATCTTAAAACAATGGGCAATAAAGAAATGTTTAGTGAACTGTGAAGAAGAACTTGATCGGCTTGCACAGAGGAACTCGGAACTCCATTAGACACCTTTGAATTGTAACTGGAAAGCCAAGAGTAGGCTAGAGCTCACTGTCCAGCAGCACTGCTAGACCAAAACAGGCATGTTCCAGAAGCTGGTGGAAAGCCTTTTCAGAGCCTGTTGTAGCAGCAAAGCAAGACAACCACTAAACTAATACCCATGAAGGGAATGCCATTTTTGGGTGTCCGTTAACTTTGGGTTAGATAGCGCAACACGCAATTATGTTGCATTCTCTGATAAAACCTTTAAATTCAGCACGAATAAAGATCAAATCTATGTACACAGATTTCTAATAATGCTTGGCTTGTCTTGTGACGGCCAAAAGCTAGCTGTTGCCACAATAAGTGCTTTCCAGTGAGTAACTATAGCCGTCTTCAGAGCAACAGTCGATTAAGTTGTATTAAAGTGACTTTAGTGTCTGTCTTACTGCCACAGATTCCTTTTTAAAGACAGAAAATGCAAACTCAGCACAAACCAGACTGTCCATAAGCTTCTTCTTACTGTAAGCAGCCCGAGTCTGGCTGTAACGTCGCGCTCTCTAATCGCATAAGGCTGGAATTCGGGCAGGCTCAAGTTCAGGGTTTGATTGACTTTCTGTTTACGTCTTTATTTAATTGTCCCTTTTTGCTTGCTTTGTTTAACCGGGGCCAAGAAGATCCAGACTGTCAGCCATATGAGACCGCTTGAGACAGTATGGCAGATAAGAGCCAACAATGGCTCCTTTCTTTGTAAGCTAACATGTTGGGATAAGTCCAGTCAGTATCTTACCTGACCTTTAAAGAGTACTGGGAGATTATAAGCGTATTCATATACTGAAGCATAAAAAACAACGCCAATTTATTTGCATATCTTTGCTTGAATTCTGAAGCAGACATTTTGGAAACACTTCACAGTAAGCTGTCACCGTTCGGTCTTTAATCAATGCTCTTAATCCTAAATTCTTTGGATTGGACCCTGTAGTATTGTAACATGCGGGCTGCTCTGTATAATAAGGGTCCCTGCTATTATGTAACGCAAATCTTTTAAAGAGATTAATCTCTGCATGGAACTTAAAGTTAACATACTTCTTTTCACACATACAAGCAACTTCCCAATACTAAGGGATTGGTTTATGATATTTTGACTTTATGATTGGGGCAGCACGGGCGCTCGGTGGGTAGCACTGCTGCCTAACAGCAAGAAAGTCCCGGGTTCAAGACCAGGGTGGAGCGGCCTGGGTCCATTCTGTGTGGAGTCTGCATGTCCTCCCCGTGTCTGTGTGGGTTTACTCTGGGTTTCCTCTCACAGTCCATAGACATGCATTGGTGTCTTTAAAATGGTCCTTAATGTGTGACTGTGTATGCATGACTGTGTGCGTGTGCCCTACAACGGATTGGTGCCCCGTCTGGGGTTGTTCCTGTCCTTGTGTCCAGAGTTGCCGGTTGGCCCGTGACCGTGAAGGGTGGATTAAGCGAAAGATAATGGATGAATGAACTTTCTGATTGGAATCCATTAAATAGTACACATCAATACACATTTAGCATTCTGAATTTTGAATTTAGATGTTTCGCCTGGTACAGATACAGAACATTTCTTATTTTTTGCTTCAAACTAAATTTCAAATATGGTCACAAAAACGAGGTGATATTTCAAAATCAATATGAAGAGGATCCCACAAGAATTGCTGGACAATCTGATCACATGTCCCATCACTGTAAGTGGGTTTTGTTTTTGATCTTGGGTGACCACACACCCTACTGACCAGTCAATGCAGGGTCCAGTTTGTTCATTTCTGGTCACCCCCATGAATATATCACCATAACTGAGTTTGAATCTCATTTGTGTACATAAACTTTCCAATATTCTTTGACTTTTCATTTGCTTTTCAGATGATCTTGTTTAATGAAATAAAATCAAATGCTTTTTTTAATTGCTTCATATTCATTTGGAAATATCCCCTGATTTTTGTCAGTAGTGCACTTAAAGGACAGTGGTGGACCATTGGCTACAGCTTTGGGCTACTTATCAGAAGTTTAAATCCCAGCTCCACCAGGAAGCCACTGCTGATCGTTCATCTGTTCAGTTCAGTTGCATGTCATTGAAGTTAAGGGCCGAATGCTGTAAATATCAATACACTGCTATCACTATCACTGGACGTGTAACTGGCACTATAACACGTCGGCCATGACATGTTTATGACACTGTTACGTCAAACTTATGACGTACAGTTGGAGCAGACCTTACCTTTCTTGCAATGTATGTGATGCGTTTAGATAAGGACTTACGCAGCACGGCCTTTATGAACCACAGTGCACGAATATGACAGACGACTGATAGTGATGACATGACGCTGTTATACCAGCATCTTTAATGACATGTTTGCGGTTTTGTTATGTCAATCTTACACAGCATAACAACCACTGGGACAGGTGTGATCAAGAAAACGGATTTTACCAAAGACGGAAGGCTCAATAATTAAGTCTCTGGACTAACTTTTGGATTTCAACTGCTCAGCTGTAGATTAGGTCTTTCTGTACAAGAACGCCTGCTAACTGCTATGAATGTCAATTATTAAAAGTCGTTTATTAGTTCTATTAGTCCCAAATCTACATGGGGAGACAAAATTTGGATACCAAACATTGAACTTCTTGTGCGTGGAAAGCAACAGTTGTGATCTTTTTAAGATCTAAACCACGCTCCTTTTTCAGTTCTCACATATTGGGGTTGCAAATCTGGATTTGAAGTGGGGGAGGACTGCTGCTGCCTGTAGTCGCTCTTAGAGGCGAATCTACCACCCGGTATGATATTTCTGGATAAATGAGAGACCCCCCACCTCCTGCTTTCTTCTTTTTTTCCCTTTTTGCTCTTCTCTTAAACCCAAATAACTTGTGTGATGGATGAGCGAGCGGCAGCAACACCTCCCCCATCAATCAGCCTGAGCCGGGGTTTGTGTGGAATGAGCGTAGACCCCCATAATGGCCTCTGGAAAAAGTAGCCCCCCACATGCCTCGGTAAGACTTACCACATTACCACACACACACACACACACACACACACACACACTCCTTGATCACCCAGGGTACACAGTCATCCACATATCCACACACAGGCACATATGTACTGTACCCGCATGCACATGCGCAGGCATATTTGCCCCCTCCTAGAGGCAGGTAAAAGCACACTGCATTTACTACATGAATGCTTTGTACTTGCAAAAGCAGTTTTCACTTAAAGCAGATTGTATGAACAAACTTTTTGTTTCTCTAAAGAAGTTCATACTGGGCATGTAGTGCACTAACATTAAGATTAACTACTTCAAAATGACTGTAAATAAAGATGTATTCAATTTATTCATTGTCTTTTCCACTTTTCTACTTAGGCAGGCACAACCCTACACATTAAGGGACTCTTTTGAAACACCAATTAAGCCAACATGCATGTCTTTGGAATGTGGGAAGAAACTGGAGTACCTGGAAAAACACACACAGACACGGGGAGAACATACAACCACCATACGGATGGAGCCCAGGCTCAGGATCAAGACAGGGATCTCGGACCCATGAGGCAGTGGTAAATGCTGCACCACAGTCCCGCCCCACAATGAAATATAACTTAATCTAAATGTCAATATAACTGAGCTTATACAAAGTGTAACAATTACCTATTTATGCAGTTGTGTAAAAACAGGGGGTCATAAGAGGGTGAATTATGGTCTGTCTCTGGTCTGTGAAGCAGATCAACACACACAACCAAAAGACCTGAGTCATTACCTGGCAAGATTGGAACGTAACCCAGCAGAGAGAGAGCACGCACAATTCGAGAGACAGTCATCATATCGCCAGGGGTGGGATATAAACCAAAGTGGTTCAGCTTGTAAAGTGTAGGTAGTCCAAATATTTCAAAAATGGGAATCCAATAATGCACATAACTACATATAGAGCAGATAATATATCGATTTTCCCTGAGCAAGTGATATACACTGGGAAATAAAGTAAGGAAAAGCTGCTGTGATCGAGACAACGATTTCGTTTTTTTAAAACTGTTCAATAAATGCCATTATAAATTCAACACTTTACTATAAAACAAGCTTTGTGTTAATGATTTTGTAAGTGTTTGAAATGTTTCAGGCATGTTTAAGGTAGGCTACGCTATAATATATAAAGTACATATTAAACTTAGTGGAACGTGTCCCCATTGTAAAATGGAGTCTTTTGGAACCAGTACAGGTATTTTTCCATTTTTCATGCCCCACCTCTGGCAAGGTGAGGTTTGCATGTTGGTTATGCATGGTATGAGGTGCTATACTCACTTAAGGTCAAGTGTCCCCTTACCAAGTTCACATTTCTTTCTGCAGCATCAATTTCCTGTTGTCCCCATGAGAGAGTTTGTGTGAGTTTTAGTCTGTTTGTGTTTCACCTCACCACAAGTTTCATACCTTCCAAGTTTCTGATTCCTACGGGTGTCTGAGGTGCTGTGTCTGTGGATAGCACCTGTAAGCCAGGTGTGCCCCCACATGACAGAGGGATTTATATTTTATTAAGACATAGTATTAATATAATATTTTTTAAAATTGTTTATCCGATTGCCCTTAGAATATCAGATCAATGACATCATAATGAATAACTCAGTTGTAATTAAAAATCAACATTTTAATGATTGTTTAGTTTAGATCTTATATTCTGGTCCTTAACCCACAATTGCTTGGATTGTAAACCTGTATTAATTGTAAGTTGCTCTGGATAAGGGCGTCTGCTAAATGACATTTAAAATGTAAAAATATATAAAAGCAATACATATGACATTCATAATAAAACAGGGCACTTATAATAAAACAGGTCAGTCATCTGTTCAGCTCCCGCAAAATATCACATGTTTCTGAACTGGATGACATAATTACCACCTTTGTGGCCAATATGGCTTCTACAGCGGCACTTTGTGCAATTTCTAATTTTTTAAAATGTCTATATTAATTTCTATATTAATACATAATTACGTCTCCCCATTTCGCTTAAATAGACAAAGTACTCAAACTTCTGTTTAGTCCTTTTTCACTAAATGTGAAGAAAGTATGTTTTGACTATTATTGGTCTACCTGCTTTTCCAAATTATTTCACAGGTTTCTTATGGAGATTTTGGTGATTTTGCACGACACTGTAGGGGCAGTCAAAGTGTAGGGGCAACGTTAGCACAGTGATATTAAAGTAAAATGGGGGCGTGAATAATATGATGTGACACCAGACATAATATAAGATATGTCACTCATTTTGCAAAAAACTCTCAAAAACAGGGCATGAGTGTTCACGTATTCACTGTGTCCTGTACCCTGAGTCTCTGGTTATCTCCAACACCATTTGAAGGCCCATTTATTAAGTGTATTCCTGTTTGGATTCCTTATTATTAAGAATGGATTATGTTACTGATGTCTTAAAGCACTTTTGTAATCACTCTGGATAAGAGCGTCTGCTAAATACTGTAAATGTACCCAGATAGGATAGACTACTGTGCATATAAACTGTGCCTGCAACATCAAATCAAGCTAGTGTTCGACCCAAAATAGCATGACTTAAGTTAAAAAAGAATGAACAAACTGTGCCAGGAGACACAATACAGACACCAGCCTGGACGTGTGCATTAGATTTTTAAATAATGTTGTAAATTTGCTTTGAGACAATGCTACACTGTAAAAAGAAATCAGAAATGGAAATAAATCTGGCTTGACTTGATTTAGATTTAATACGCTAGATGTCAATCTGCACACTACTGAAAATTGGTTGCCATCAAATACATAAAATTACCGGCTGCAGACTATTTTTATTATGGCAAACTTTTATTAAGACAGGTGTTCATAACAGGTTTAAACCAGCCAAATAGTACAAATGAGAAACATGACCCAGCTCTAGTAAAACAGGCCAAGCCCTATCCAAGTTTCCAAATCCAAAACACTATGCAACACTTGATGAAAACTGGTAAACATTTTTTACCGGTAAAAGAGTTTCCCCATAAGAAATAATGGAAACAAGGTTCTAATATCTCAATAATTGCTATCTATTTTTCAGAACAAAGTACATTCAGAAGATGGGGTAAATCTGTAGTGAGTGTGCAGTTTAGGATGCGTCCCACTGGATTTTAAGAACAGGCTGAATATTATGTTGTTTTGAGTTTATTATGAATAATCACCAGTACTGGGGTGGTCGTGTTGGAATTCTTTTATTATTTTTTTTTTATTTATTTATTTTTGAATTAATTTCACTGTACTGCATAATTTCATATTCATTTAACCCATTAACTGCCAAATTTTATTCTGCACATTTTTTACTTTATTTCTGTCCGCCTACATCCCATCCCATCAGTAGGCGAGTTAAAGCACCCGATCCCCATATGGGGATCATGGTTTTTAATGGGTTTAGCAATAGAACACACGAGGGAGTGTGTAATTTCCAGCTGAAGCTGAGTGCTGCTTCACAGCCTCGCAATAAGCTCGCGTTCTATCGCATATATACCAGCTTTTTTAAAATAAAGTAAAAAAGTAAGAAACAAAACACATACAGCTCACAAAAATTAGGGGATATTTCATTTTGAAATACAGTCGATTTTGATTAATAGGACCACCGGTTAATGGGACCAGTGGCTTATATTATTATATAGCCGCTTATTATATACATGTAATGTTATTACGCTTATTTGGACCACAATTCTGCTTAATCGGACCAAAACCGTGTACAGTATGTAAAATCCCAAGAAAATCTTCGTCTTTGGCATCACTACCCGAAAACTCTACCCTTTACTGCCACCAACTGGTCTTTGCCTAACATTTCCATTTACTACAAAAAAAAGCCACAAGTCGCCACTTAGCCACAGCAAAAGTGCGTCAAATCACACTGGATAAGTTAGGAATTAAGCCATGTCGGTTAACTAATTTAAAATTGTCGATTGTGAGAATATCAAATATCAAATCGTGAATCATTACATAACTCGTTTTAGGTCATTATTTGTTTCATATTAATCATTATAAATAATTTTTGCTCTTATTTAAGCTTAAAATATGAAGAAGAAGAATATATTAAGAATCTGTGCTCTAGTTTGTACTTATTTTTAATGACGCAGTGGTACATTATGAATAGGTATAGTGGCTCGTTTTGTCTTTACTACATCTGTATTTAATTGGAATATAAATGGTTTCTTCTTTTACAGGTGAATCAGAAGTCGGGGGCTCAAGTGAGTGTGCTGTCAGACGCTGAGGACCTGAGCTCCGTTTGTTTCCTGCTCCAGGGCAAAGCAGAGCAGATCCGACTGGCCAGGTTTGCTCTGGAGAAACTGGCTACAGACTGTGAGCTTCTCACTGATGAAATAGAAGTCCCTTATACTGCCTTCGGTCGAATCATAGGTACTACACAAATACTGCTGCTTTAATATTAAACTGCACTGCTCACAAAAATGAGGGGATATTTCATTAGGGTTTATTTCATTTTGAAATATCCCCCAATTTTTGTAAGCAATTATATTTTATCATTCGTTATTTGTTTCATATTAATCATTATGAATCACTTTTTCATGCTTGCTCTTATTTAAGCTTACAATACATTTCTTGTATTTTTATTTCTTAAAAGTGCACTACATAGTATTAAACGTGGATCCAAGAATTCAGTTTTTACTTTTTCATAATTTTATAATCCAGTTGCATTATTTTTATCATGTCCTATCTTGTTTGCCCTTGAGCTCTGCCTGTGTAGAGTTTACATGTTCTGTTGATGTCCATGTGGATTTACTGAGGGTCCCCCGTGGGTTTCCTCCAGCATTCCAAATACATGCGTATTAACAAGGTTAATTGGATGCTCTAAATTGGACCAGTATGAATGTGTATTGATTAGTATCGAAGTAACCATGTAGCAACATTTCATTTACACTTCTCTAAGGGGGGGGCAGGGCTCCCAAACAAGATTACCAAACTGATGCCTTTTTTTGTCCAAAATATTTATTTTATGGGGTATTTACTGTGTTTGGATTCAAGGTGGATTATGTCTGTGTTTCTCAACCTTTTTATACAGGGCTAATTATTACTCTCGTTTAAGATAATATTTTAAACTTCTAATGGAATTTATTTTAATATTTACATTTTTTTATATTGTTAATATTTTTTAAATATTGTTATATTAAACCTCTTCTAGCTTTTTATAGAACAAAACAGCAAAAAGTGAAAATTCACCTTGACACAGGAATGAATAGTTATTCCTAATAGTAAATAATAATTGGAATTCCATATTTCCATTGTTTCTAGTGATTTGATTTATTTTAATTTAAGCACTTGAACAAAAAAAACATGCATTGGTTGCAAAGGAATTAAGCCGTGTCTTTCACCAAATGTAAAATTGTGAGAATATCAAATTGTGAATCATTACATAATTCATTTTAGGTTGATTTAGTTAATAAAAACCCAGCTCTTGTGTGTGTATAAGACTAATGAGATCCCTTGGTGCAACAGGTCGTGGTGGTGAGACAGTGAAGTTAATTAGCCGAACATCAGGAGCCCGGGTGAATTGTCCACGGGATAGTGATCGTGGCTTAGAAGAGAAGGGCAAGGTGACGATCATGGGAACACGTCAGGAAGTACAACGTGCTAAGGTGAGGTATATTTACAGGGGTTGGACAATGAAACTGAAACACCTGTCATTTTAGTGTGCAGGTTTCATGGCTAAATTGGACCAGCCTGGTGGCCAGTCTTTATTAATTGCACATTGCACCAGTAAGAGCAGAGTGTGAAGGTTCAATTAGCAGGGTAAGAGCACAGTTTTGCTTAAAA
>JAVSBV010162478.1:0-14414 GCA_033117975.1 Parotocinclus spilosoma | reverse complement strand
CATTCTTATTATACGGCGTGGGGATATATTTATCCCGCATTCTGGGTCCGCTAAAAACACCACCACTGATCGTAACACTTGTGTGTTATTATTTTGTGTCAAGTGTTGTAATGTGGAAAAACAGTAGACAATATTTTCATTGTATAATGTGAAATAAAGGCAAAGACTTCAATATGACTTTTTATAGGGAATAGTACCTTAACATTAACTACATTGGCATCTCCTCAATTTTGACAATGTAGTTGGCAATCAGTCAATTAGCTCAGCTTCAAAAACTTAAAATTTAGTGGGCTTTGTATTAAGTTAATTAGTTGAAATTCACCTTCACGAGTTTGTGTGCTTTACTCTTCACAAGTGCGCAGGAGTTTCTGTTTAATTTGCATAAACCATATAATAGAGTAACACAAACTTACTTTCCTAATCCAAAAAAATTACAATATGTTAAACAATAAACTTGTGTTTTACCTGTACAAACTTGAAAACAGCAAATGCTGGGGCGCTGTCGTCTCTGAATATAAAGCCCACGATGCTGAGCAGCTGAGTGTTGAAGCAGCTGTCCCCAAAGCCAAGCAGGAAACAACACAGCAATGCTACTGCCACACTGATTTTGGAGGCAAGATGAGAGTGTATGAGAGTCATGTGAAGAAAAAGTAATGACATTGCTAGTAAGTCTTAACAAAAAAACTAGTACATTGTAGCATTAGCTTTTACTTAATGTCATTTTGTTTCCATCTTATTGTTCTTTGTCAGAACTACACTGGGACTTCAAAGTTTCAAAGTTTACTTCTGCAAAAATATGACCAAAAAAATCATCTGATTTTCATACAAATCCTTAAGATATGAGATGAGCAGAACCTAACTAACAAATAAGACAAAATCTTATATTGTGGTGGACACATTTAAATTTCACTCCAGAATGCCCGGAGCTCTGATTGTGAAAAAAGTTACCGGAAAGAAGAAGGGTTCAAGTTCGAGCGGGAAGAGTTCAGGTTATTCCACTCTGTAAGTGAAGAGAGTTTGGATGGAGCTGGAGAGAAAAAGAATTAAGCTAAGAATTCGTATGCTGATCCGTGTATCCCTTTTTACCGGCTCCTACATTGGTGACCCCGAATAAAGAACATGTCTGTTGCTGACGACAGCTCGCCCACTGCAGCAGCCACCGCCACCGTTTCTCCCGCTGTTTTTGTGGCAGCACGAGTCTTGGCAGCATGATCTAGAGCCTTGGTTCCAGCATGTGGAGGCCCAGTTTCACCTCCGCGGAATCACCTCGGACGACACAAAGTATTTCCATTTCGTCGCGGCGCTGGACTCTTCTGATGTTTTTTCTTCTGGGATCCGTCGCTGGCTAACAAGTATGGAGCGCTGAAGGATCTATCAGCTTTCGGACGAGGAGCGGGCTGATTGCCTTTTGTCCCTAAACGGATTGGGGGATAATAAACGCTCAGTACTGATGGAGAACATGCTGGCTCTGCTCGGTTCCGGTGACGCTTCGTTTCTTTTTACTCACTTATTTCTATGTCAGCTTCCTCATCCCGTACGCACCGCGCTGGCCAGCTCGACGGGTTTTTGACGCAATTCATTCCCTTTCTCACCCGGGAATTAAGGCATCAGTTAAGTTGGTCGGGGCCAGGTTTGTGTGGCCCGGCCTCCGGAGAGAGGTTAAGACATGGGTTTCTTCATGTGTGGCATGTCAGCGCGCCAAGGTGCAACGTCACACCAAAGCCCCTCTGGAGCAGTTTTCCATACCCCAGAGGAGTTTCGACATGTCCATGTTGACCTGGTAGGTCCATTTCCCCCTTCTCGAGGTTTCACCCATCTTTTGACTATGGTGGACAGGACGACTCAGTGACCTGAAGCTGTTCCCTTGTCCTCGACCACCTCAGCAGATGTACACTCTTTTAGACATGTCATCATCGAATCCTTCATCTGTACTCACAGCATGCTGCCTACAGGATGCTGGTAGCTGGACATTTTTTATTTTCAGTACTGCAGTGACACTGAGGTGTTTAAAATGCCATCTGCACTGCGGTGACTGATCAACTCATTCCAGTACAACACACACTAATACTACATGTGGGTCACTACAGTACTAAGAATGATTGCCTAACCAAATACTACTTGTAGTCTAGGCTATGAGGCTAATCATTACGAGAATTAGGTGCTACATGTATAGAGTGCTCTTATATGGTAAACCGACCTGATATAATGGATAGTACATGTAGAAAAAAGGGTTCTCTACGGTTGTTCCATCCTTGCGCGCTATGTTGCCAGTTAGGCACCAACTCACCCGTGACCCTGTCTAGGATCAAGCAAATAAAAAACGAATGGAAGTATGTATATATTTGTATATAAAACAAACGGTGAATGTAAAAACAAGGAGAGGTTTAAATGTTTATATGAACACTTTTCATTTGCCAACGATTTTAGTGTTATGGATGACATGTTACATTAACAGTGTAATGCTCTAAACAATGTTCTGTTGGGAAAACTGTTGGGAAAACAGATCAGGTACACCTTTTCAAGGCATTCATAGCAACACTATTCCATAATGGCAGTTCTCAATTGGATTTAGGTAACTTGGTCTCAGACTTCCATTGATAGCTTGTTATTCTGCATTATGTATGTGTAAGTATTCTGTCGGATTCATACATTTACGGTAACTGAACACAGTTGGATCCTATTCAGGGATTAGGAGGACTTCTGAGAATTTATGATGGCAAATCATGGCATCAGGACTGTGTGTAATTTCATTTTGCAATTTTGTGTGAATAATTGAGCAATAACTATAGCGATTTCGTTTTCTTAAACTTCAGGGTTGTGGTCAGTTGTGTACATTCATGACAATTCCTTTAAGTTTACGAATTTTAATTACAACGAAACTCGCTTAAGGAGCGTACATAATCCTTGCCCTCTGCCGTGGACCCGTAAGCAGCGAGATGAAAAGCGCAGTAAGTGCTGTCTCCGAGTCAAGCGGAGAATGTGTGAAGTATAGCTCGCATTGGAGCAGGAATCCCTTACATTTATCAGGGTTCCCATCATAATTCTCAGGAAGAGCAACCTTATATGGTGATACAGTGGCTTCGGCTCGGGGTGGGCTGGCAGGGAGTGGAACTGCAGCTGCGGGTGGCGGAGTGAGCACCAACTGGTTCAGCTGCGACACCTGTTGCGAGAGCTGCTTAACGGTTTGTTGAGTCGCCATCAGGTTACGTACCGCTTGGACTACCTCTCTGAGTTGCCCATAAAGCACAGTGAGCTGGCTCCCAATGCTCAAGCAGGACATCTGAGGCGTTTCTGTCACTGCTGGATCCATGTGCGGCTAAGTCTACTGTAACTCTAGTGAAAAATGGCGGATCCAAATGCACCGTACAGAGAAAAAACTGCGTTTAATGCAAAATCGGCAGGCAAAACAGAGTCGAAAACAGTCCAGGGTCATACACAGGATACACTATCAACAATACAGGCAACCAAACCAAAGGCGAGAGCGAAGTCGAGAAAGCAAAAACGAGGTTTAGAAGCACGGTAGTTCAGGTGTGTGTAATTAATACTAATATTATGTTGACAATGAGCATGTGACGTCATTTTTTACCTCGTGGGGACATTTTTAAAAAAAAATAGCATTAGCTTTATTTCACTGAGGCTAGGGTTAGGTCTAGGAAGACTGATATTCCATTAAGTAATTATGGTGTTAATCTCCGCAATGAAGTGTATGTTGGTCATTTTTGTTCATCAGTTATATAAAATGAATGATAGAATTATAATTACACAAGTATATGTAATTGTGTATAAATATGTAATTACTTAAAGATAATTATTGATACAATAAAATGTTATGTTCTTTTTAAGTGTCACTCTAAATCAGCCATGCAAGATTGTTAGTACAAAATTAAGATGGTCCAGCCATAGGAACATACGTATCTCTTCCACAAGTACACTTTCCACATTATCTGCTAACTTTGAAATAAACAGCTTTTCAAATACGTTTTCAAAGACGTGTTTTTTCATGAATCCATGTCACCACACGTGCATAAGAGCCCTGTACCTGTTAATTTTGTAAGATAATATACCACTCATCCATTTCTCATTCTACATGAGCAATATAAACAGAAGGACACTTTGCACTAACGTTCCTGTTATTTCATGCCTGCGCAATAGAGATTACATAAGGTGAGAATAGAGCATTATCTTATTTTATGTTATGCTGTGGTATTGTACACTGCTCATAAAAATGAATATTATGTGATATTTCCAAATGAATACAGAGGATCCCACAAGAAAAATCTGAACCTGTCCATGCTCCAACACTGTCAGTTCACTTTTGTTTTGGAAGTCTACAGCCTACTTGAACAGTCAATGTGTGACACTATCGTCCAGTTTGACATGCTTCTTTTCATCCCCAGGAATATGTCACTTGCTACTAATTATCATGATAATTGTATAATCTTATTTGTGTAATCAAACAACTTTCTTTGACTGTATTTGCTTTTCTGATTATCTCGTTCAATGAAATCAAATCAAATGCTTTTTTTTTTTTAATCAATTCATATTCAATTTGAAATATTCCATATTTTTTGTGATCTAAGCAACTAATCTGATACAAAGAACCTTTAAAATAATAAACATGTATACAGAATGAATTAACATTTTTAAAAATGTTTTATACATATCAGTTTTGATATCGAGGAAACGATTACATGTAGGTTTCAAATTAACAGCAAGTTTTTAATAAGAGCCTGATCATAATTTAAATAAAATTTATAAATTCTAAAGTTACTAAGCTGCATAATCAGAATACAAGACTTCCATGGTGTGCAAACGGCATGTTTTCTTTTTTTTAAAGAGTGGCAGAATCAACAGAGGAGGTAACAAAGCTTCGTCCTGTCCGTCTCATTCGAGAGGATGGCATCATTCGGCCATACAACCAGCAAGAGTCACAGGGCTTTGACCTTTTTCAGGTGAGAGCAAGAATTTGTAACTGATAGTCATGTACTAACTGCATATGTATATACATGTAATCCTGTTTCATGATGGCCTACGATATTTCGACATTACAATGGGAATCCAACAATAAACATAAACATATATGCAGCACAAACCACACTCTGAATTTTGATGGGCAAGTGATATGTACACTGTCACTCTCACTACACTGTACATTGTCACTATCACTTAATTATGACAACCGCCTTTTTCCAGATGCATGTTTAGTTTTACAAATAGTGTAACTTATGAAATGTAGTACAATTATAAGCATTACATATGTAATGTACTTACATATGTAATTACGTATGTAGCTTTTCATTAACAAATGCATCCAGTTTATAGCTCCTGGATTGTTGGGAGAAGTTTGATACCATTCTTTATTCATGGAAGTGCTCTTCACAAAATTACAAAGGATCACAGACTCATTGGCTATTAGCACAAAGTAGATGCAGCAGATTTCCCCCATGTTGAAATGCAAGCGGTCAAACTAATAAAACAAACAAATCAACTACAGTTTTATTTCTACCAATTACAACATAGGATTTTGAACCTGTGACAAGACGTCAGTGCTACTATAAAAATGTCAAACACGCATAATAGCACCATTCAAATTTTCTTGACACTTTTGTGTTTGTGCTATCACTCATTATCTGTAAACCGTGCCTCACTGAGGTGTTTCCGACCTTGAAACAGACCTGTTAATTTTTTTAAGAAGTCCTCTTATTCTGCACTCATTATTTGTATTAATTATTTTAATTGCTTAAGCTCATTACTTGTATAAAAGCCATCTGTCCACGCTATCAATCACACTTCAATCTCTCCTCCATGCAAGATCTTACCTCGTGGAGTAAATACGAATCTGAGAAAGGTCAAGAATCAGCCCTGAACTACATGAGAGGACCTGGTCAATGACCTGACAAAATTTTGGCCAACAACCTCGTTCTTTCAGTTAGAGCATTAAAGATGGGTCGTGGCTGGGTCTTGCATGACAATGACCCAAAACACACAGCCAGGGCAGCTTAGGAGTGGCTCCATAAGAACCATTTCAAGGTCCTGAAGTGGCCTATCCTGTCTTCAGACCTGAATCCAATAGAACAGTTTTGGATGGAGCTCAATGTTGCGGAGTCCCTGAAAAAATCCCTGATTCAAACTTAGTCTAGAAATACAGGAAATGTCTGCCCTCTGTTATGTATTGTATTACATATTAAGTTCTAGTTTCTATTGTATCAAATACTTATTTTATGCAATAAATTAATTGTTTGCACTGTGCAATAATTAATTTGCATTTTATTGCATAAAATAAGTATTTATTACGATAAAAAAGCAGAGTCTGACAGAGGTCAGACGTTTCCTGTAGTTCTAGACCAAGTTTGCACACACTGCAGCAGGTTTGTTTTTTTGGCCCACTTCTCATGCATCCTCTTCAATATGATGCAGTCACCCTGTCCCCTTTGCAGAAAAGCACCACCAAAGTATGATGTTTCCACCCTCATGCGCCACAGTTGGGACAGTGTTCTCATCCTTCTTCTTCCTCCAAACCTGAAGGCTCTGTTTTGGTCTCATATGATCTTCTCCCATGACTCCTTTCTATCATCCAGATGGTCATTGGCAAACCTCAAATGGGCCTTGACATTTGGTGGTGTGAGCAGGGGACCTTGTATGCCATGCAGGATTTTAATTCACGACGGTATAGTGTGTTACTAACAGTTATCTTTAAGACTGAGGTCCCAGCTTTCTTTAGATCATGGACCAAGTCCTCCCATGTACTACTGTGCTGATTCCCTGACCTTTCTCAGAATTATCCTTACTCCAGGTTAAATGCATGGAGCCTCAGATCGAGGAATATTGACAGTCATATTGTGTTTTTTTACATTGTCTAATTATTGAACCAACAGTTGTTGCTACCAAGTAGTTGTTCTTACCAAGCTGCTTGCCTATTGTCCTGTAGCCCATCCCAGCCTTGTGCAATACAAATACGAAGATGATCTCACAAAACTGCTTTACAATCTTATCCTGTCCATGCCCCAATGCTGTCAATGTGCTTTAACAGTCTTGGCTGACCATACACCCTACCAAACAGTAAATGTGTGGCACCCTCATCCAGTTTGACATGTTTCTGTTCACCCCCATGAATATGGCACTTGCTACTCAATCAAAATATTTGAGTTTGCATGTCATTTCTCAGACAACTTTCTTTGACTTTTCATTTGCTTTTCTAAGTATCTTGTTTAATTAACTAACTTCATATTTATTTTTAAATATACCCTAATTTTGTGAGCAGTATATATATACACACACATATCTTGAGTGCTGGTTTCAGTAGTACTGTTTTATCCCAAATTATTGTACATTTTAGAATTCTGGTTCTGACGTTCATCTTTTCTGTCCTTGTTCTTACATCCTGCATGCAGCCTGAGGAGCATTAATGGATTCTGTGATAAATAAATGTCCGTTGCTTCATAAGACACATACAGTACTTGCAAAGCTATCATGTTTTAATATGTATGGTAGAATGTTATATGTATATTGAATTTTTGTGTTCTGTTGTGAAAACATTTTGTATTAAGACTACATTTTTATGTCTGTCTTGGATTTAGTAATTGTAATTACTTTTCAGTTTATCAAATACGTGTGGTTTCTTACTTGCCATTTAGTTAATGTGTTTTATAATGCAGTTATTTGTGTATTATACAATGTTTTATTAATGTGATACTGTAAATTCATTTATCCATGCAATTCTGGGCTACAAATATAATATTATATCACAACAATAAGCATGTTAAAATTGTGTATGTGTAATGCATAATCAAAATTTCATATAAATTAATTTATGTACATATCTGCAATGGTGTAAACAAAACATATCTCATTTAGAATATTTTTCTGTTTAAGAAAGTATAAGCAAATTGATGTTCCTGTATAGCATACAGGTAATGTAGTAATGTATGAAATGTGATTTAACGTCTACTATAATATTTGGTTGAGTGTTGATGTTGCTTCAGTGTTTATTTTTATATAATAGGCATTGAATACATTTGTTTGCTTATGTATATCATCAGAGTGCCATCAAAAGATGATTACTTAAGGTTATTACAATTTATTGCAAAACTGTAGGCCCATTTATTGTTCATTGATTTGTTGAGGTGAGTATGATTCAGAGTCACTTAATATGGACTAACTGTGTCTTTTCAGAGATCCATGATAAAACAGCTCAGTGGCGAATTCTTCATAGAGCATTATGAGCACCCTGGCCACAAAAAAACCAACATCATTATCACCAATAGGTATCTACACATTATGCTCACATAAGACGTGTACATGTGAATGTTAAATAAAAATAAGTTGGTATTTTGAAACCATTTCATATTTAAAGCCAAATCAGAAAGAGTTGGGACACTGATTCTTAATTAGAACACTGCTAATTGGCATTCTTAATTCCTTGGATATCTTTTTATATCCTTTTCCTGTTTTATAAGGTTCAACTATCTTCTCCTGCGCATTCGTTGATAATTATTTTGCTTTCCTCATGGCTCGTAATCCAACAATTTCAGTGGCAACACTGGATGAAAAATGCAGGGGTCTGTCAGGAACTCGCTGACTTTGTACACATACACTAATTACAAGCAAATAGATCAAGGTGAGGATGGTTACTTTTAGTAGCCATTTAAACCTGCGTGTGTCAATTTGAATGTTATAATGACAAAACTTTCAGGGTTAGTAAACTTATGATTACGGTGATTTAAGTAGTTTCTCTTATTATGAATTAGAAAAGGGCAAACACAATTGTTTGCTAGTACTGGTAAATGGCTTCACCAAACCAGTAACAATGAATAAAAAAACTAGTTTTTGTATTATCATTCATATTCTCTTAAAAACAGCTAAAAAAAATTCTGCAAGGGCATGTAAACCTATGAGCACAACTGTATGCTGCCCTCAAGAAGGAATATGTTCCATTTACATGCTGCACACAAAGGCAAGGCTACAGCAGAAGAGGATACATATACTGGACTGGACTGGATGGCAATATGAATGCAGCATTTTATCAGGAAATACTGGAAGAAAATTTGCGCTCATCAGCTGAAACCCAGCCTGCAGTTCTGACCTTTCTCCTGTAGACAATATGTGAAGAATTTTAAAACCTTTAGGTGTATTTGCCAGAAGTATGGCAAAAAATAACACCTGAAACACTAAATTGCTTGGAATCCTTTATGACAAAACGTCTTTTAAGTGTGAGAAGATATGGCAACATTTCAAAGTGGTAAATGCTTTTCCAGTCAAAACAAAAAACATCTTTTGTTCATACTGTCTGGAATGAAATGACAGGTTAATGTAAGAAACTTTGTGTTTTGTTTTAAATTGGGGTTTCTACCACTACCATACTACCATATTACCACGTGGGCTCAGGAACAATTTAGGAAACTTAAGGAACACTTTATCAGCGCAAAGTTCAAAAGCCAGCATCTCTGATGGTATGGGGAGGTGTTAGTGCCCATGGTATGGGTTACTTGCACATCTGTGAAGACACCATTAATGCTGAAATGCATGCATGTTTTGGTGCAACATATGCTGCCATCCAAGCAAATCTTTTTCAGGGACGTATCTGTTTATTTCAGCAAGACAATTCCAAGCCACATTCTGCACATGCTACAACAACATGGCTTCATAGTAAAAGAGTGCGGGTACTAGATTGGCCTGCCTGCAGTCCAGACATGTCTCTGACTAAAAATATGTGGCGCATTATGAAGTGCAAAATACGACCCCGAACTGTTAAGCAACTGAAGTTGAACATCAAGCAAAAAGCCTACAAAGCTTCAGCAATTAGAGTCCTCAGTTCCAAAAGGTTTATTCAGTGTTGTTAAGAAGAAAGGTGATGTAACACAGTGGTAAACATCCCCCTGTCCCCACTTTTTTGGAACAGGCATCAAGTTCAAAATGAATTAATATTTGAAAAAAAACAAAAAAGATTTCAGATTGAACATTAAATATCTTGGCTTTGTAGTGTATTTAATTGAATATAAGTTTTTTATAAATCAATTTTTTTAATTTTATTTTTTTATGTTTTACACAACTTAATTGGAATTGGGGTTGCATTTACATTTTATTGAAAATAATTGTAAGTAGCCGAAATCCAAGATATGATCTTGGATATAAATTGATTTTTACTGACAATCTGAAGTTACTGATTCTGTAATTGTTTTTGAGCTATATTTTACATTTTGTTTGTTTGCAGAATAATAATGAATTCACTGCCATCTTGTGATCGATTACATTTTTGGTGAATAATGCATGTATTTTTATGCAGGAGGGTATTGTGTGTTAAAGAGATTGACTTGATTGGCCATTTCAGCAAGGAATGGGAATGCCATTTTGAGCATTTCCTGAAGGTTCCATGTGTGGAAGGAGGAGATCTGAAGATCTATTTTAAGGTGTACAATAAGAAAATATATTTTATTAAATGACAAGACCATATTCAATATGTAACTTGAGCAAATTATTAAAATATATTAAGTATATTAGTACAAAGTATAATTGCATTTTTTTGTATGTCTAGGAGCAAAACAAACTAAAAATCTCAAAGGATGGACAGGTACCTGTGAGGATACTTCAACTTAAACATTCAGATACTGCTGAGGTAAAAGTCATTGTAGGAATATTGTTAATTAGCTTATCGCAGTGAAATTGCTTGTTGTGCAAAATAATGAACCCATATTGTAATTCAGCTGTAAACTCAGACTATAATATCGATTATTAATTGGTAATTTATTACACTAAATGTAATTGGATACTAACTTGTCAATATCTCCACTAATTTTTGTTTCGCAGAAATTGCGATATGCTATCCAGAATGCCCAGCTGGCACATCAGCAATATCAGATGGTCAGACAGAAGTCTCAGCGTTTCATCAAGTTAGGAAACACACCTTAAGCAATATGTACTATGAAATATTTGAACAGTAACACTTTCTGTTTTGATTTTGCACTTCACAATTGTATTTACTTCGGTAGACCATATTGTGTTTGGTGCTTATCTAAAGAGATGAATCAGTTGCGTCACGGGTTATTATTAACATATCCCTTTGGGATTTAAAATATTTAGTGTTAGAAATGGGTGGTAAAGTTGAATTTTTGAATAATTGATTATCATAAATGTATTTTTATTTACAGTAATTATTATTAACTATTATTAATTCATTAATTATACATGTAGGAACTGTCGATTAAGGGAAAAAATGTACCAGTTTTGCATTAAACATTAAATCATTGTACTCCTAATTCACTGAATTTATGCTCTTTATATTTCTATTTAAGAAATATAAGGAAATGGTAAGAGTTTGGGAATTGTTTTTAGAATAAGATATTGTACAAGATAGCTGTAATTATACTTATCTCTGATAGCAAATGAGCAGTGGTGGACAGTAAAGAATTACAGTATCTCACAAAAGTGAGTACACAGTATGGGACTGTGGTAGACTAGCGGTTAAGGCACTGGGCTCTGGGCCTGAAGGTCCTGGGTTCAAATTCCACCTCTGACAAAGTGGCCACAGTTGAGTCCTTAAGCAAGGCTCTTAACCCACCATTGCTTAAATTGTAAGACTATATCAGTTGTAAGTCACTCTGGATAAGGGCGTCTGCTAAATTCAGTAAATATAAATGTAAATGTACACCCCTCACATGTTTGTAATTTTATTATATGTTTACTATAACTGTATTTATATCTGTAGCTTCCCACAGCCATCAGCCCCAAACCATGACATAAACTTCCAGGGACCAGTATTAGAGGGTGTGAGAGCGATAATACTAAGTGCAACACACATGCTCCTTGTAACAATAATGACTCACATGTTACTGGGGAGGAAAAATGGCTATTTTAACTTGGGGGACGGGCCAATTTTGTGGCCATAAGTTGATAGCTGACTGTCTTTTCGTCATTGCCCTTCCAGTAGTAGCCCCTGTGCCTTATTGATGTTAAGAGTCACAATGGCATAAGATGTGAGCTTAGCTTGTCGTTGGGACAAAGCCTGCCAAATTGAAACCAAAAAGAACTGTCAATCAGATGGAAAGGCATTTCCTCATTGAAACAATGCAGATACAGGCAAGTGCTCTTTGTTATGCTTTTGATTTTGTGTTACCCAAAGAAAATAACTGTGTTAAAATAATCTCAATAATTGTTCAGATATAAAAAAACTTAAGAATATAACAGTTGTTATAATAGGGAACCATGGTGGTTTGGTAGGTAGCTTTATCTGCAACCTTCAAGGAAGGCGGACGCATTTTCCCTCTCCTATCTTCTATCTGTTTCTGCTTGCTCTACCATCTGTCTGTGTACTCTGCTCCTGGACACAGATCTTCAAAAAGAAATTTGGAATTATGGAATTGATTAAATGGTCTCTCAATGCTATTGACACCGTCTTCTCAACGAGAAGCCCTGGCTTGGGGGAGCCTACCTGTCCAGATGGAACTTTTGCTGCTGGATACGTGATGGACGCTTGGAAGAACTGGCGGATCATGTGTGTGGCGCAACTTTCCGTTGAGGATGTATTTCTTATTCAGAACCATGATTACTGCTGATTGGATTAGGTGTTGCCCTGGTATATCGCGAAAATAAAAAAGTTGGATCAGCTGTTCAAAGCCCCTCACCACTGTCCAACATGATCGAGAACTTAGGAAGAGCTGTAGGCACTCAGACTGTGACTTTTACTCCCGGAATGGATTAAATCTTGGAGAAGCTATCGGCTCTGAACTTAAGAATGGATAAAAATGAGAATTTGAGAACCAGTTTTTATGAATGCTCTGTGTAAAATTTAAGTTCATTCGAGTCAAAACAAGCATCTTATCTGTTTTTCGGCACCCATCTTATCTATGGCCTGGCCTTGAGGCTGGGCTGTAGAGAATGAAAAACTCCCCAAGAAGATTCCGCTGCTATGGATACCTGGCATCTAGCCCTGTTTCCCATGGACTGCTGAGATGGTTTGCTTGGATGTGGTTTGCTGTGTCTATGGACACAGACTTGCTCTTCGGGGAAGCGACCCTTTGGCTCCCCCTCTCTTCCAACCTATTAACACGCCTTCCATTTCTGCTTCTCCCCCACAGTAGTATCATGATGGGTCTGTGTGAGCGCCCTAGGTGGCTACTATAGACCGGATGGCTTCGCGTGTTGCTGTTATTTTTCTACATCCCTTCCCCCTGCCCGTGGCTTGTCTTTCGTAAAATGTCATTATATGTGCTTATGTGCTAAGGAGTTTTTTTTTCGTGCTCATATACTGTGCTCCTAGGAGGACTGTATGCGGGCGGGGCTTTTTTTTAATCTCCAATCTTTCCCAATGTAACCATATTCTAGTTTTTATGAGTTAGGTCTTCCTGTCTTGTCTCTCCACCCCCCACCTTGTTATATTATATGTTTGGTCAGGTTGATACCCAAATTTCATTGTAATGTTAATTATAATGACAATAAAGGCGATTCATTCATTCGATTCAAGAAATCGCGGAAGTGGCTAAAGCGCAAAAAGGTGAGCATATAAGCTCAGGGCGCGCTTATAGCACGAGTGTGAATAACATACAAAAGGCACAAAGCGCCAGAAAACTAAAATAAACTCAAATACGCGAGGAGCGTGAACAAGAATAAATCGCGAGGAGCGCCGAAGCACCAGAGGGCGAGCGTGAGCCCCAAAGGCAAAGAATTCAGAACAAACTCCCAGCTGGAGTGAGGCTAGGTAGGTGCCGACGACCGAAGAGCACGAGCTCTGACCATCCGGGAAAACCCTCAAAGTGCCCTAACAAACTAAATACCTCAGGGGTTACCCGCCCATACCAGTCCATCAGCCCTAATAAATCCCCGGACTTTACCACTATCTCTAGGGAACGCGGTAGCGCAAGTGGTCAGACGTGCGACCCGACCGCCGATGGAACCCCATTGGAATAACGATGACCTGGCCCCGAACAGTGCCAAAAACCACACCTTTATAAGATGTGAAGCAGCTGTTCTGGATCTGGACATAATTAAGATAGTGGATATAAAGCCGTTCCACCGATGGCTCTGTAATGGCGACTGGTGAGGATGGCCGAACGCACCGGGGGAAGGTAGGAACCCTAACAGGGTAACACCATTCTGCTATATTTCTGCGCAACAATGGTGGAATTGGTGATCTACTTACCTCCTTGGCTTCTGAGAGACACTGACACTCTAAGAAACTCGTTTTATACCCAATCATGTTAGTTTTAATTGGTCTTCCAGCTGTTTATTATATGCTCAAATTTCCTTTTTCCAGCCACTTAATGCTACTTTTCCCAACTTTTTGTTGATTTGTTGACACTGTGTAATCTTGAAGCAGCATTTTTCCTTTAAATTTACTCAGATTACATTTTTGATCTGTCATCTATGTTCTATTACGAATAAAATATTGACATTTGCCATCTCCACATCATTGCATTCAGTTT